>OMNZ01108110.1:29565-45934 GCA_900303255.1 Lesueurigobius sanzi
ATCATAAAAAGTCATTAAATGAATTGTGTCAAAAATAAGGCCTTGAATATCATTAAAGAGCGTTAAATAGAAATCAAACTGGCATTAAATCAAAAGTTCTTGGAAAATAATGACATTGCTCAACTAATATTACTGCAAAAGTTTGTCAAAAATACACAAAATTTTGTCTAGACTGCATTATTGGCTGAAATTACACACCATTTCTGTCAAAGTTCTCCATTGTAACAAATTTTCCATTGAACATGGAAATTAATACTAAATCCGCACCAATTTATGGTGTTTGTGGCATTAAAAATGTAGTATTTGGGCATTAAAACGGCATTGAAAAGTATTAATTTGGACTTGCTGCTACCTGTATGAATTCTGTTTGACAATAAATGGCTGTATTTACAACTGTATTTTCTGGTGTCATAGAGGGAACAAAAACTGTCCTCAACATTTTAGCATTTAAGTTCTGTTCTGCACTCCGCCACGGAAACTGAAATTAATTTTTCACAAATGTGTCATTCCCACTACTGCAAAGGGCACTCGTGCCAATTTGCAATCATAACCTGTCCAGGCATTTCAAATTTTAAAACGTAAAATATCAATGCTAAGTTTTAGGCCGCAGTTATGGTCGATCGGTCTGTTTGTGATCAAGAAGGTCCTCCCCCCAAGGTTACTGTGCCATGAATGAGAAAGTAAACCACGCAACAAACACACACATGGCAAGAAAGACACATAATCCCGCAAAGCTGTTTGAAAAGTGGGCAATTTGGCTCCACTTCATTGTTATCACGAACACTAGAGCCTTTCAAAGCCGCTTACAGAGAGGTTTTCTTTCTTGTTTAGACTTCAAGTGAAAGCTAAATCCCTCTCTCGTCGCCTTCCTTCTCGGGCAGGTACCTGTTGTGTCTTCAGCTGCGCGAAGACGTGGCCTGCGGTCGGCTGCCCTGCTCATTCGTCACGCATGCTCTGCTGGGGTCCTACACACTGCAGGTACTGTGTCCTTATCTGGTGTTTCCCACATATTTCTGAGACTATGGCGGCGCAGGCATTCCTTATTGCCTTTTTTCAACAGTATATTTTCTCTTACATGTGATAATCAGATAATACAAGATCGAATCACAAAGGCTTCATTTCTTTTGGCAACTTTCCACAACCAACAAAATGTCCTCTGTCCAAGAGGTCCATGCCAATCCTGTAGTTTAGACCTTTACAAACTTGCTCTAAAATGCATTTGTTTCTTGTATTTGTTTATCAGCTCATATTCTTTGTCTTCTCGCAGATATTGTTGCTGTATCTTAATTTTAAAACACAAATCTAACCTCAAAAATCTCAAAATTTGTCCCAACTCAAGAAGTATAATTTGTCATCAACTAGTCTTTTCTCGACACACTCATCTGTGTCTGCGACTCTGCGCATGTGGGAGACCAAACAACGCATGACTAACCTGTGCTTGCGAAATTACAGGCCGAACTCGGAGACTATGAGACAGACCAGCCCAAGCCGCTGGACTACATGAGTCAGCTGACGTTCGCGCCCAATCAGAACAAGGAAATGGAGGAGAAGATACTGGAGCTTCACAAGTCCCACAGGTCAGAGAATACAGTGCATAAGCCTGATCTCGCCCCTTCCCATGGTTTAATATCACTATCAGGGTAATGAGGTAATGAGGGTGAGGAGGGAGGGGAGGGAGGGGCACTGAGGCGAGACGAGAGGACGAGGTGAGTGGACAGGCTGCTTAAATAGAGGGGAGACGGAAGGGGCATGGAGGTGTGGTCCTGCTCCTGAACTTAAGATAACTTCCTTATCTTCCTTTAGGTCAATGGTTGTCAAACTTTTCACACAAAGTGCCACCTCATCAAATATTTGACCTTCCGAACCTTCATTTGAGATTATGACATTAAATGAATATTATAAATGCAACCAATGGAGAAAGGTTTTTGTATCCCACAAAAGAAAATGAAAGTGTGTTTTCTCAACCTTTGTGTTTGTATTGTTATAGGGGTATGACTCCGGCTCAGGCAGATGCGCAGTTTCTAGAAAACGCCAAGAAGTTGTCAATGTACGGCGTGGACCTGCACCACGCTAAGGTAAGACCGATATCTTCTTCCTTTTTTAATTTTTTGTAGTACTGCTCTGCCGTTGACGTGTGGGATTAAGCCCGGTGTCTCTGATGTGGCCTCAGTGCTCCGGTGTGTGTGTGTGTGTGTATCTGCGTCTGCGGCAGCTGTGCAAACACTCAGGGAGGCCGTTGTCATGGGAACGGGCCGCCTCTCTCGGTGGGATAAGAGCGCAGGTCATGAGCGGCGGGCGTGTTTCTGCCCCAGTGTCTGCTGCGAGGCCTGCGCTTCAAAGACCACGGCTGCAGAGGGGAGCGAGTGGCCCGATGCGTTGAAAAATGACTGGTGCCCTTTAAATGCATGCTCCAGTTGTTCCAAATCCAATGGGGAACTGGTCTCCTATTTTTACGACATTCCAAAGATGTGGGAAATCAAGTGGAAAATCTATTTCTGTCCAACTTTATTTAGTCTGCGCAGTATTGATGGCCCATTTTCAATATACAACATGCAAATCAGAGAAATTAGAATTAGATTACAAAATTTGTACAAAGAAAATATGGTCTGTCCTGGTCGAAACACACTAAGAGGTTGATCTTTACAAAGCAAGTCCCCGTCCCCTGGCAATATCAGCTCTCTGTTTACTCAGAGAAACATCCGAGAGCCAAGGGGACTGTGGCGTTGCATCACTGAGTGCGTATGTGTGATCCCAGGCCAAGTGGCAAAACATGTCTATGTGCAACAGCGCGCGCCGATCAATGAGTGGCTAATAGCATGGCTGCTACATGTGACTCGTGTCTCGGTCAAACTGCCCATTATCATCCTCCATTAGCGCAACAGATTTTTCCTGTGTATTCACTACTGTAATCGATAACCCTGTTACCAGATGGCCTTGGACTTAAAAGCTTTGTTCGGGAGTTGTTGTACATTCCCAGTTGCCCCCAAACTAAAAGAGATTTGGTTTGTTTATCGACTTGGTCTGGACATTTTCCAGGCAGATTTTTACCATCTAGAACAGGGGTCTCCAACCATTTTATGGTGTGAGCTACTTTTACGCAACAATAATGACAGTGAGCTACTTATGCTTTGAATAAACACGTGTAACTATGCGACTTGTGTGGAAGTGGAATCAAGTGGAATGAACCTGTATCCAAGTTGTTATTTCAACACTATTTCACAAAATGACTTGAGTTTCTTCTTTCTTCCTTACCTAAATGTTTGGAGAGTGTGTTCTATGTAAAAAAAAAGACTTCTCATTAGGGTGACCAGATTTTCCAAATTATAAACTGGGACACAAATTTGAAATCTTTACATTTTTTTCCCATGCTGACTGTTTAAGGTCCTGTATTTGATGCTTCTCCTTGTTGTGGAATGAAATGGTTGTATCCTTCTTCAGTAAATTGTAAAAGTAGATATTTGTGAAAGCTTTTTTTTCACTCAAGAACTTCAAGTTTTTGTCTTTGTTAGTGTTATTACGACAAAATATACTAACAATGAAAGTTAAAAAATCAGATATAGGGCCTTTAACGTCTAATGTTAATGACATGCAACAATCAATGGAGATTTTTTATTTGTTTATACTTTGTAATTGGCATACATTGTCATGGACAAGACATTGATTTTCAAGCAAAATGTGTTGCTTTCCGACCAAAAACTGGGACACATGGGACAGATCTGGTGTGAAACTGGGACAAAACCATGATTTTGGAGAAAGTCATGTGGACATGGGACAAAGTCCCTTAAAACTGTGACTGTCCCGGGTAAACCAGGACATCTGGTCACCCTACTTATCATGCATGTAGAAATGCAGAAAATCCTTTGGCGAGCTACTTAGAAAGGTCTGGCGAGATCTAGAATGATCACCTTCATCTATACCCTCTCAATAACATTAACATGTACTTCACTTTCCTAGGACTCTGAAGGCGTTGACATCATGCTAGGAGTTTGTGCCAACGGACTCCTGGTCTACAAAGACAGACTGCGGATAAACCGGTTCGCGTGGCCCAAAATCCTTAAGATTTCCTACAAGAGAAACAACTTCTACATTAAGATCAGACCGGGAGAGGTATGCAGCCGCACCACTGTAGTCACAACATTGCCTTTTGTTTGTGCTAAATGCACATCTTTCATTGGCAGACGGAGCAGTTTGAGAGCACTGTGGGCTTCAAGCTGCAGAACCACCGGTCGGCCAAAAGACTGTGGAAAGTCTGCGTGGAGAATCACAGCTTCTTCAGGTACAAATCCAGCGCTCCTTTTATTAAAGGAAAATGGAATATTACACATAGCACAGGCAAGACTTGCAGGGTTTTGTCAAGGCCTTTTGTCTTTCACTACAAAAATAGCTAGATGCAAAGAGATAACCCACGTGTTCTGCTTGTTTAGAGACAGGGCAATAAGCTTCAATATCCTGTTGGAGGAAGAGATTCAATATTTCTGCCCGTCTACCTATTCTCCTAGCAATACAAGTGCCTCATATTATTGCCAAAACAGAACTACTGCAGTGTATCCCAGAGTTAGTTTAGGTGCATATCCTCTTGTCACTATATCTACATTTACCTACTCAATAAGATACGTTGTCCTCATGTAAAAGAAATAAATTGCTTGCATATCCTTCTGATGCTCTTAGGTTAAACACTCCAGAACCCCCAACCAAGGCACGCTTCTTAACCCTCGGCTCCAAGTTCCGATACAGCGGCAGGACTCAGGCCCAGACCAGAGTGGCCAGCACCCTGATCGACCGGCCCGCGCCCAACTTCGAGCGCACCTCATCGAAGCGCATCAGCCGCAGTCTGGATGGAGGTAGCGCACTAGGGAAGCAGAATAGTTTGTTATCCGTGACCGACCAAATGAAACTGGAGGGGGGGAAAGAAAATCTGGCAGGTGGAATTTGGTCCAGTGAAAATGCATGGTTTTTTTTGGATGTAAATTGCTCAGAGGCTCACCAGATACAGGAAATAGCTGCAGCATATGTTTCCTTTTTGGACGGAGAAGGGGAGACAGAAAAGACGGCAGAGAGAAGAATGCAGCACAACAAAGGGGTTTTTCAAATTCAAAGAAATGTAACATGTCCTAACATTGGCTCTCCGCCTCATGAGGGTAGTCATTAGCATTTTACACATTTCTTTAGAGCATTTTAAGAATTGGTGTGGTTGGACTAGCAGTTTGTCACGCACATATGTGATTTGTATTCAAGGAAATCTTCCAGGTTGTAATTTACCCTGCAGATATTTACTTTTGAAAAGAGTTTTTGTCTATGTAAAGCCAATTTAAATCTGTCTTGCACTGCCCTCTGCTGACAACTTTGCAACGCTGCACCAAGCGTATTGTAACTAGTATTTCTCCCTATTTCTTTTTTGTTTGTTTTTTTTTTTTACTACTGGCTGTTAAAATGTGCTTCTATTTCCCCTTTAGCACCATCGATAAGCATCACAGACACCAGCGCAGGCGAGAACGGCCGTGAGCCTCATCTAGAGCTTAACTCTGACTCCAAGGTTTGTATCGGCACATCTCATGAGGGTTAAGATAATAAGGGCTGTTGTTTTTCTATAGAATATCTAGATTTGAACATGCATGCAGGCTAGAGTGTTTGTGTGGTTACGGTACGAGGCACATACAATGAGATGACTATATTTTAGGGGATTTTTGGACCATCCATCTCGCCTTATTAGTTAATTTGTCCTCTATTATCTGGATTAACCTAATGATGCGTTCAGCTATATGGGTAGGATACTTGGAAACACATAGACAGCAGTCATATTGAGAATTCTTTGTTCCGCATGCCTCCACTTCTCCCCTCACTCTTTCCTGGCCCCCTCACCCCCCAGCACTGTGGACTTGACCCCGTCTTGAGCCCTCGGGGGCACCCTGTTGAGGCTGTTCTGGCACACTCTGTACTCTTGCACTGCGTTTTTAACCTACTGTGTTGTGTTTTTCACTGACTAATGCTGTGTCTCTTTTCCTCTTCTTTCTCCTTCACTCATTTGATTTCCTTCACTTGCATGTTATCACTTCACAAAATATGGATTTAAACTCACTTGTTTCTTTCCAATCTTTTTGGTCCACTTTGCATGCCAGTCCATGTTCATGTTTCCCCTCTCATTCTCCTCATCATCCTCCCTCTCCTCCATCCCTCTTTCCCTGGACACGATTTCTGAGCTCGAACGCGCCCTGTCCGACATCTCGGAGGATGACATGCATCCTGAAGACCATACTGCCCCCGAAAACTCATGGATACTACCCTCCAATCTCCCATCGCTTTCCGATTTTGACCATTTCACGTCCCCCGCCCCTTCATCACAATCGTCCCAAATCCCTTGCGATTTCGAGTATTCTGAAACGGGGGAGCACTACGAGCTTGAAACCAAAGTGGGTCGCTGGTTCTGTCTTAAACAGAGGATCAAGTATTTTTACTATCTTCTCTGCTTTCTGGTGGCGATGGCCAAAAAAGTACACGTTATGACAAAATTACTCGGAGTAGTGTCAAAGAAAATGATTACTCCAAGTATGTGTGAAACCGCAGAAAAGGTTAAGGTCTTTGCTGCCGATCTCCCTAAATCAAGCACCTCCAACTTCAACAAGTCCAAAATGTACATTGCTTTAAAATGGCAGTGGTTGGTAGCATACCTCACGTGCCACCTCCCTTCAAAGCTTTTGACTTGGGCGTCCTCTCTCCCTTGGGTCCCCACGCGCCTGCACTTGCCAGCGCTGACTTCTAGCACCCTCGCACCCGCGGTCTACTCCTTACCTCCGTCCGCCTCCTCCATCCTCTCCTCCCAACTTTCCTCCTACTTCTTACTCTCTCGTTCCTCCCTGTCCCCGACCCTGCTCACCGCGTCCCTGCACCAGTACCTCCTCAACCCCTCCCCGTTCTTCCTGCCCTTCCTCTTGGTGGTTTTCCTTCTGGTCGTCATGCTCACCGCCAGCCAGTCGCTGGTCCTCGCGCTCATCCTGGCGACGCCGCTCGGGTTGACCCTGTTTTACATGGAGAGCGTGATCCCGCGGCAACGAAGAGCGGTGCTGCCCATGTTCATGACAGAAAGCCCAATAGAGTACGACGAGGGCCGCTTTAGCTCCGGTTTGAACATGCAGGACTACATGACCGCGCAGTCGGTGCAGCAAACGTGGACTTCGGATATGTGCGACCCCGCTGCGTAGACTAAACACCTACCCTTTTCCCTGTTGCTTTTTCCTTCAATGTATTGTTTACACTGTGATCGCCTCATCCTTGCACAAATCCTCCCCGCCACCACCACGCAGTTTCTCCTTTTTCCTCCCACCCTTCGAACCCCACAATGTCTTAATGCAGTATTTAGGATGTAGACATACAATTATAATATAATATAGTTAGAATAGTGTCCCTTTTCCTGTAAATATGTGAAAATAAGATCGTTTGTAAACAATATTGGATATTTTAATTTGGATAATTTAGGTAAAATAGTAGTTTCTTGACAAAAAATGTTTTTTGTTGTCTTTTATTGAAACCTGATTTTTTTCCAGATGCAATATATTTCCCATTTCTATGTTTTGTAAAATTTGCAGGGAAGAGTTTAGATTTTCTGCACAGTCGCTTCTAGTCGTAGACGTCTATAGTACAGTTCAAATGCAGTAATTTAAACTTGAAGTACTTGCCTTGTTGTTTTGCCACTTTTTGCCTTTGTGCTGCGCTGGTACATATGTCTAGATTAGTGCGAATAACTGTGAATAATAATAATATTGCACCCATAATCATCCTGTAAGTAATTTATACAGAGAGATGCGCAGAGGAGACACATGTGAATATGAGGAAAGCAGAGTATGTATTGTTTAGTGTAGATTAGTCTACTGTTGGCCAATACAAATCATTTTAGGATATTCACACTCACCTTGCAAAGCTCAGACAAGGGCACATTAGCACATGCTATGACATGGCTAATCTCAACTCCTAACATAACATTTCTCATTATGCATTTTACTTTTTTATTATTTTGATGCCCATATGTTTTTATTTTTTATTTTTTGACCATTATCACTAATATTCAAGGTGGACTTGAGTCCCGGTGATACGGAGGCGGCCGCCACGCAGGTCTGTAGGGCCCGTAATTGTCCTTCTCGCTATACACCATCAGTTATTATACGAACAGACTGTGTGGCCGCTAAACCTAATGTGTCCCCCTCTCGATGATTTCACCACAGTCACCTGGAGCCAGTGAAGCCGCTCCCTCTCAGGTTCAAACTCTACCTGTCTTCGTATTGGTCTGTCAATCATTGCTTCCCTGTTTGGTGGATTCACATGGTCTGTTTTTCCAATCAGGAATGAATAATACAAAAAAAAGTTGCTCTATTATTTGCTTCACAACTGATCTTTGGAAATTCAGCCAGGGTCATTTTCCTAGATTGGAAAAAGCAGGTCCTGACTTTGCACTGGTTTTACTTTTGGGCTGCTCCATTGTGGCTTTTTTGGGTTTACATTTGCATCCGTGACCTGTTTGGTGACTCGTGCTTTTGGTGGGTGACATTTTTGATGTTGTACATGTTATTCTTCCCGTTGTTTTTACAAGAAATGTTTCAATCCTCTCTACTTCTCGTTTATTTTAATGTATTCACGCATTGTTTCATCCACTTTTATTTATTCTGTGCATTTGTTTTATTTTGCTGCCTTTCAGAGTTCAATGGGAGTGCATGGGGAGAATATTTATGTGAGGCACAGTAATTTAATGTTGGAGGTTGGTACTGGCTCCGTCTGATGGCTGAGAAATGAGAACTACATGTTTCTGTGTACTCTGACGCCATCAGAACGACAACTTCCCGTGTACTTTGCTGTACCAGATTGTGGCCTTTTCGCATTCTCGGCTTCTTTGTGCATGTCTGCCCTTTACTGAGCTGTGTCTCCAGATATTTCCACATGTTTTATTATCATCTGGTTTGGTACTGTCTCCTTTCATGCAATGCAGCCATTTTCAGTCAGCAGGGAACATTCTTGTCAATTATTGCAAATATATACATTATAGAATTCTATTGGTACGGAGTTATAGTGGGTTCAGAAAGTTGTCAGATGATAATTTCTAATATGGCGAGAGGTTTGATGATAGTCATATTAGGGATGGGTGATATTGAGAAAAATGTATATCTTTTGGGTGACTTTTTTGTGGATTTCTTGACAATATTGTAATTTTGAATGTTTTCCAAGCAGCAATTTCAAATGATCTGGTAGACGACTTATTGCTCATCAAAGTCATATACATTTCGGTTCTATTGTCAAGGATCAACATACTGATGATTGGTATAAAAAAAATCTACACAAATTAAGTTTCCTACAAAGATTTAAATTAATGATTTTTGTTGTCATTTTAAACATGCTTAAAAGTTTAATAGCCACGATTTCGAAAGGCAAAGCCACTATAGAAGAGTGAGTGTAGATTATATTGAAAAACAAAATAATGTATCCACATAAATAGGGCTGGGTTTGAAAAATCGATGAGTCGTTTTGAACCGATTTTCCTTTGAATAGCCTGATATCGATTCATTCTTTTTTTGCATTCGGAAGAGGAGGGTTCAAGCTTTAAAATGAGCCCAGCCATGTTCTTCGAGCCCTCTGGGGGCGGTGGTGTAAACTAAAGTCAAAGAAACTGCTGATTCTGCACTTTACACAATTGCTCAGGGATTCAAAGTGGTACTAGGTAAAACTTGTTTTGTTTTTCTGCCTCTGGAGGACAAAAGTATGGAGTTACATTTGTGCAAAAATAAGCAAATCTATGGGGTAACATTTTGATGCAAATTTTTTTTTTTTTTTGTTAGCTTTGTTGATCCAAGTAAAATTGGTAAAGCGTGATATCCTTAACTGCATTGAAAATCAGGGAAAATCAAAGTCAATCGTGAATCAAATTGTGAATTGTATCGAATCAGGCCCTTGTGAATCGATACCTAGCCCTAAACACAAATAATAACATTCACATTATCAGACTTTGACATGACAGAAATAAAAAGTCATATGAATACTTCTGAACCCGCCATAACTCTTGATTATGAGAGCACCGTGCATTAGTAACGATTTTTGAATTGGTTATAGCATTGCGACTGCCCCTTTCCCATGGTGTCTGTTTACAATGGTTGCTTTGTGATAAGGTTAAGAGGTGTGGGAATGTGACGTCCGATGCATTGATATGCATGCTCTGTGCATGTTGAATGTGTTGGTCAGTGTGCAGAGTGCCTAACCAAACTAATCCTGTCTCCTCCTGTGGAGCCTCCTCTGTTTGATGGTGATTGGCTTCAAGCAAACAGTGTGACATAATAACATACTAAAAGATATATTTTTATTTTAAAAGGACAACATGGAACTGATTGTAACTAGTACATTTGTAGTTTTAAAGCTGAATATAGATAGATTCTGTGTACCATAAGGATGCTAATGCTGCCTAGTTTTTGAGAATTTGAATTATTTTAATATTCACTCTATTTTCAACACCCTTTGGAAAAGTTATTTTTATAGTAGTAGTAGTAGTTGTAATTGTTTACAAAACATAATTGCAGTTTTATCAAATGGAGAACTGTAGAAGGAGACGCTCAATTAAATGTTCTCCTCGAATAGAGGCTATTCTTGGCTGATTCTGACAGTGCCGCAGGGACGCTGTGCTAACCAAAAGGTCACAGTAGGTGTGATGTCATTATCAGCTCCATGTTGTTCGTTGGCGTGAGGAAAAACTTCTCAATTAGATGGAAAAGTCGTGTTTCACTGCAGCACTGCGTATACTAATAGTACTCTAATTTAAAATGACAGTACAATTGCTCTTCTCCTCAGGAGCGAAAGCAAGTTTATTTTTAAATCCAAAGTGCTCCAGTGAGGCTCGGCCTCCATCATGTTGTCCGTTTGATTGACAGACTAAAGTTCCTGTGACCTTTTTTATGAACCAAGTTTGTCCCTTCTCCTCTGTCCACTCTCCCCCTTCCTTCATGTTCCTGTTTGCTTTTTCATCCTCTCTCCCTTACCTCTATAAATCCACCTCCCCCTTCTCTTTCCTCTCTTTATCCCTTCACCCCAAAACCAACCCAATAGGACCATGATAAGACCCAGGATGAGGTTCTGAAACACCAAGCTAGCATTAGCCAACTCAAGCGCTCTTTTATGGAGGCGCCACCTCCCTCTCCTCCTCAGCCTAACCAGTGGGAGAACCGCTTCACCTCCTCCCCCGCCACAACGATACGCGTTCAGCCGCAGCCCGTGGTACGTTTGTGGATGTTTGTGACTCTGCAGCAGAAGGCACGACTGGTCACAGTCTGTTCATTCTAATTACTTTTTTCAGGAGGAGATGTTTACATTTACTGTGTGTGTATTTGTGTTGAAATGTGATGATGCACAAAACCTTCTATATCCTTCTCTATCTCTGTTTCCTCCTGCGTCTGTAGAGCCTTGAGGAAGAAATAGCATCAGTTCTTTTTAGTGCAAACATTGGCTTTTGCTCAGTTCTTAACAACCCCTCAATACATGCTACAAATACATATACAACAACTACGTGCCATCAAACTTTGTCTACGCTCTCCACTGATGAGGTGCTCTTGCTATTTTATTAGCATGACGTTTGAATGCAGAATATTAGTCCACTGGTTCCCAACCTGGAGCTGAGGGGTGGTCCTCAGCTTTAAACGGAGCTAAAAATACTGCACATAATTGTAATGGGGCTATAGAAACATTGGACATGGTTTGTTTGTGTATTATAAATATTGCTGGGGATATCTTTAGCTTCTGATGCATTTTGGACCAGATGGGCACAGCCTGTCTCTGGTACAAGCTGGAAAAGTTGGGAACTATGTAGTCTATTATCTGGTATTATTCCTCCTGGCATATGTGTATATGTACAGTAAGCCATGCAAATGTTAAGTGCTCTGAATGGTTGCAATATCCTTTGCACCATCAAACAGTCAACCCTGATGAGCTTTGAGGATTTCTTTTTTTAGCATGATCAGTTAAGTGCATAAGCTGTGAATGCTGTCGGTGAAATGAATGCAAATAATTCCATTCATTCTCTTAAAATTTCCATAGAAATTTAAGTTTAGTTTTGTGGATGTCGTATAAGGTAGACTGAATTTGTTTTTTTTGTGTCTGTCAGATTTTTCTTTGCTTGTGAATCCTTTACATTTTCTCCTTTTCTTTCCAGCTCAATGACTTTACATGTTTTTGTTTCTTGTCCCCAACTTTGTTCAACCTTTTTGTGCTGTATTGACATGAATGAATGTTGATATCACCCCTTTTTATTTCCTCTTTTTTAATGTAAAAACTGCCATCTTGAATGATAACGATGCTCGACGTTCCTGTGGCGTGATTGTCACGGACACCTTCTTGTTGTGCAGGTCACTGTGTCCCACTCGGAATCGGCTCCGGTTGAAATCACAACCCCTGAACCCAAAGAACCAGTAAAGGTGCCCCCTAACTTTTAATTTTGTCATTCCATGCAGATTTCATGGTTTCCATAAGTCTCCATTGACCACATCTCTCATCCATTATGTTCCCTGATATAATTTGAAAGTCTTTCTCCACAGTTCTTTGTTAATTTGACCCTTTATTTTCAGCTGTATCACCTTGTTCTTGTTTGTTCCCAATGATCATTTTATGCTTTTGTTTCTGTTCCCCATGCGTTTGTTGTGTGCGTGCGCATTTCACTGTTGAACTGCATGTGTGCGTGTGTTGTATGGATGCATACAGAACGCTGAAGTTGAAATAGAAGAGACCGTTGTTGTCCAAGAGGTGACCAAGGCGCCCAAGCCCACAATTGTAACAATCGAAAAGGTGCCACACGAGCCGATGGTAAAGGTGGAAGAGGCCATGACCATAGCGGAGGAGGAGAATCCCAGCAAGCGAGAAAGCGTCACGTCGGAAAGTGAAAGCGAGGAAGAGGCGGAGTACCACCCGAACGTCCACGTGTCCATCGCTCACTCTGAAATCCCAGAGGAGCAAGAAGGTGAAGGAAGAGGAGGAGGAGGTGGCAGTGGTGGAACAGGTATCCAACAACACGGCGGCCATTTTACCCACTGTTGTTGAAGCCGCTCCTGTAGAGGCGCAACGAGAGGAGGCGCAAGATGCAGAGACGCCCAAAGACACAGAGGAGAGACAGACCGCAGAACCAGAGAAAGAAGACAGCACGGACGACCCCATGTTGACCCCAGATGAAGCCCCGCCCCCGAACGGTCTCCCCTTTGCTGAGGACGCTCCGGATGCGGGGCAAGAAGAGCCCAAAGTGAACGGACAGCCCCTGACAGTGGAGACAGAGCTTCGCCCGCAGGTTATATGTTGCACTGAGGTAAATCCATCTCCAGGCCGACCGCGGACCGCCCGTAGACACCCATTTGGCTCCTCCTTCTTCCTGCTTTCCACAGTGCTGGTTTTTCCTTCCTGCTTGCTTGAGTATTTAAGCCCCACATCTTATTCATATCGATGTAACGATCAAATTGCCCTAAAGTGAGAGTCTGAGTGTCATTATCATCTCGTACACATTTATGTTCGACTGTCATTATTTATTCATAAATATTACAATTTAAATAGTTTTTGTACAGGCGCTGACCTGTGAGGCTACAGTGGTGTGGATAAATGGGGCTTAATGGGGATTGCATGGTGCTGTTGGGTGCTGTTGGGTGCTGTTGGGTGCATGCTTCGTGCCTTGCATGCTGTTTTGGTGTGTGACAGCTGTGCATGTTCTTGTGTTTTTGTACGTATGTCCTCCACATGTTTGGCAATGCTGTTTAATTGCAAGTTGTAAATTGTAAGTGTAAGACTACAACAGAGAAATGTCGTCCTGTTGTGGCTTAAGCTGCAAGAACAGGAGGAATGACATTAGAGACTGTAAAATAAGGTTTTATCTGATATTTCCAACAACAATTAGACATTTCTTTATCGTTACTATGACAGCAGCTACAAATGAAATGTACAGGGATCTAGCTTCCCGCCTCCAGCTTAGCCCCAAATGTTTACAAACAATGAAAGGGTCTATTTGCTTTTGTGAACTATCATTGAGTGGAGACCTCATTGCCAAACATTTTGGAATCGCCACTCGCCCATTTCACTGCCATCGTTGCATGTCGTTTACATTATGAATGTTTCCTCTACGGCTGTTTTTTCCCCTCATGGACTTATGTTTTATTCATGTTCGTACTGTGTTGTTCTGAGTCTTATGATGTTGTCTTGGATCCCACACACATTGCATGAGTCACATCTTTGCTGTTGTCTTCCGCATTTTATTGAAAGACTATTTGGGGGTTGCTATTTCGCATGCTATTTGCTTGGCTTTACCAGCACATGGGCGGCTGTTGCTTACTGTGGAATATGTCTAGATGTGTACCAAAAGCATTTATTTTAGACACGGTGATCAAAATACTAACTGTCAAATCCTGATTTTGTTAACACCTTTCCCCCACTCTTCTTCTTCTTCTTCTCTCCCTCTCCTCGCTACCTCAGCCTCCGGTGGTAAAGACGGAGATGGTGACTATTTCAGATACGTTCGCAGCGCAGAAAACTGAGATAGCCACAAAAGAAGTGCCCATCGTTCACACGGAAACCAAGACCATCACATACGAAGCTTCACAGGTGCACACTTTGAGACGGGCAAAAGTAGCAAGAGTTTTGTCTTATTTGCATGACCTAAATACAGTTGGTTTCTCCACAGCAATGTAAACTAGCTATTTACTATCACTACAAAAAGTAAAAGGTATCACCTCTCATTCAGGACTTGTTTTTTCTTGTTTGGAAGCTAGATAAGTTTTGCTCTGAGTGGAAGAGTTTGACATGATGCAAGCTATTAATTTATAAGCAGTGGCTCAACTTATTGATCAGGGCTATTTGCCAAGTGAGATTAAGTCAGCCTTTCGATCAATGCTTGAATCAACAGATCAATGTGGAGACTGTCTATGCTATTGAGTCCAGATCACTACATTTTAAAATAGTTTGTCACAGTGGAACTCGCCCGGGAGCCTACATACTGTACATAGATATTACCAAAAGTTAACCCAAGCACATTTTTGCTTGTGGTTTTAGTTGGATGGAACTGCGGATGGCGAGCCTGGAGTGCTGATGACCGCTCAGACAATCACCTCTGAATCTCTGTGTACCACCACAACCACGCACATTACCAAGGTACTTGTAGACTGAAGCGCTATGATAACTCTCGTTCGTCCTCTTTCAGTTAGAAATTACCTTTGATTATGGCTTTTTCACAGACACTAAAAGGTGGGCTTTCAGAAACCAGAATCGAGAAGCGCATCGTCATCACTGGCGACTGCGACATTGACCATGATGAGGTCAGTTTTGTTCACAAAGCAACATTTTAATACACATTACACAACACATTACAGATACAAACTCCTTATCGAGTACATCATGTGGGTGACATGTAATGATGTTGCTGTGGCACCTGAAAGCACCTTCTTGTCATAATTCATCAACTTTGGTGGCAAAGAAAATACAAATGTGTTACTTTATTCATTCATTTCAGCAGTGGCATATTTATATTTATATTTACAGACACAAATTATTGAATGTTTATTTCATTTTCCCCCATATTTTGTTGAAAATGAGTGTCATTATTATTATTCAAAAATAACTTCCCTAATCATTACCTGTACATGGTGCCTTTTCCATCTTTATATTTCTATTGCTTGTCTGTTATTGCTGGATTTGCACTTGCGCAAATGTAAGAAATTGGAAGAAACTTGCATTTGTTGCGATCATATTCCCCATTAATCTGAGTTGATGATTCACATTGGTTTGTGTCATCAACATTAATTTATTTTTAAATCCAGCATCTGTGTCATTTTCTGTTTTTGCTTCTTATTTATCGTTTCCTCCCACCCCACTGCCTGCTGTGTGTGATGCTGCCCCTGTGTGGTTGCCCGTGGCCACTGCAGGCGCTGGCCCAGGCCATAAAGGAGGCCAAAGAGCAACATCCTGACATGTCTGTCACCAGAGTGGTGGTGCACAAAGAAACTGAATTGGCTGAGGAGGAGGAGGATTGACGGACGCAGGTAATAACAGTACTAGAGTTCTGCAGTAAAAGCTTTTCAGGTGGAGTTGAGTTCTGGGCAAGACAAGCCATTACACAATATGAGTCCTTACCCTGTGAGTCAGCCATGCTAGTCCATTTGCCTGACAGGATTTGTATGAGTTCACTCGGTATCAGTTGTAGTTTTACTTTATTGGGTTTATAAAGTTAATGAATCACATTTCAGAAAAATCATTTTAGAATAAATGTGGCCACACAGTACAGGATTTTAAATCTTTTGAGATTTAAAATCTGTGCACAGACCACACACACTTAAGGACAGACATGAGGACACTATACATGCACATGAGGAGTCCCACCACAGATCAT
>OMNZ01108110.1:47371-57555 GCA_900303255.1 Lesueurigobius sanzi
TAAAGTTAATGAATCACATTTCAGAAAAATCATTTTAGAATAAATGTGGCCACACAGTACAGGATTTTAAATCTTTTGAGATTTAAAATCTGTGCACAGACCACACACACTTAAGGACAGACATGAGGACACTATACACGCACATGAGGAGTCCCACCACAGATCATGCCATGAAAGAAAGTTTTTATAGAGCCACGCCTCCTCAGACTCAGAAAGACTAAAAATCTGGCTAAAAATCCTGTAGTGTGTGGCCAGCTTTAGGCACTCAAATGAATGCATGCGGATATTAGGGCTGTGCCACATCGTATCGTATATCGATATACCGGTATAGGTTTTGGATATCGTATAAGTGGAGGCTTTAGGGGCAGGTGCTTAAAACGTGAAATGAATTGAAGGATGTATGTTGAAAATCAATTTGATACTATTGTAGATGTAGTTTGTCCTTTTTTATTAGATTGTTATCTTATTCTATTTTTATGCATGCCTTATAGTCTTATAATTCTTATCTAGTTTATTACCCATCATTAGCACAAATTTATGTGTCATGTTGCACAGGTACAGCGAAGAAAATTCCTAGTCTGTGGAAACGTTTCAATGGCAACAAAAAAGCATCTAAATCTAACCTGTGTGGCCTTAGTCGTAACACTGCCACCATCACGGCACGTATCTGGGCACACACTCGAAGTAGCGCACGGCGTAGGGCTTAGGTTTCAAAATTAATCCCCCTTTTTATTTGTGTTATTTTTTCCAGAGCTGAAGTGGACACATCGACCAACCACTCGACTGCTTTGCGAAACCTTGACTGAAAAAAGGAGGGAATCCATTTGAACCTCTCATTTCTAGACAAAGAAAGAATAACGCCCTCGCTCTTTCCGGGGGAACAAAAGAACCACTTTGTTAGATTAACATTTGTAGCAGGTTTTTATTTTTTTAATAGTGCGTTTTCTTTAACTGTATTTTACAAACAAAGAAGTTAGTGTGTCTTTATGTGTCACCACGTAAAAAGCTATAGGGATGCACTGATAATCAAAGTGGAGCGTAGATAGGAGGCTAACCGGCTAAATTATTGTACTGGTCTTCAGTACCACGATATGGGACCTTTTTGTCGATGTAAAGTTGGTCTTTCTCCGTGTCTTCAGCAGATGGACTTTACGCATTCCTACAAATTGTTATATGAATTTCCCCTTGTAAATGTAAATACAGAATGTGTTTACTCTACAGAACGGTTATACTAAAAAGTGAACAGCATTTGACGGCAACAACTCAATTTTTTAAGTGTTTTTTCCTTCTGTGAGAATAGTTTTTCAGCCACATTCTTAACGACAGCAGCTACAGTTTTTACAAAATCTTTTAAAATCAACTTTTGATATTTGGAATAAATGTATACAAAATATAATGGCTGCAAACTCATCTAATAAATGTACTTTGGTTTATCTTTTTCCTTCAAATAAACCATTTCATTTGAGCGTTGGGCTTCACGGCCAAGAGGGGTTGGGAGAGATTAGCTGTACATGAGAGCAAGTGGGAGAAATGCTGGTAGCCATTGCAATTTAGCACAGTTATTATTCAAATTGGTGCAAAAAAAGAGAAAGAGGACCGGACTCATTCTGGAAATAAAACGTCTCATAGCTCTTGTAACTTTGCTTTTAAGTTCAGTTTGAATTTAAAAAAGCACTTACTCCTCCGATGAAACGATGCTTTCACAACCCTAGTTTTTATAGGACGCAAACAAACCAAAACAGTCAAACTAAAACGCATTGAAAATTACAAAAAGTACAATATTCTGTAGCGGTTTTGTTATTCCCGTTTGCAGCTTGTAGTTTTCATTTGGGACTGTTTGGATGGACATGAAGCCGATCAGAAGGTCTTCATATTCTGTGTTTGTTAAAATGCTTTCAAAATATGGGATACAGCAGTTCAGGAGATTCCAGTTTGTGAAAAAGCCTAAAGGTTGAGCCTTGTTAAACGGGACCTGTTTTTATCTTTATCTTGATTTCTTGAATCTGAAATGTCACCATTGACTGATTCACCCGATGGACTTACTGGTTTTACTTCAGACATCGTAATAACTCGGTCTTTATGCTATTACTATGCAGTTAAAACATTCCACATGAGCTTTAACCTCTAGTTACAAGGAGGCAAAACGATAATAGAGAACTTTTTAAAGAGGTTGATGTTGGGCAGCTGTGAAGACTTGTGCTTTTCCAAAAACGTGTGAGCACCAGTTTCATGACGGCAGTGTGTGTCATATGGTTTCTGTGTAAAACTGGTCTTCGCTCACCGCTGGAACGTCTTGTCTTTTGGGTATTTTCAATGTTGTCATGATGTGTTTGAAAGAAAAAATCCCAATTGATCATTTTGAATTTCTTTTATTTTTCCATGACAATATCAATCTGTCGGCCTTGGGGCCCAACTGCTGATAGTCCAATCACAGAAGCTTTGGGGCGACTGGTTCTGGGTTTCCAAAACACATTGATGAATTGTATTTTTAGCGTGTTGGAGGAAAAAAAAAAGTCAAATCTTTACACTTTTTTATTAAAACTTTCAGTAAATTGTCAGTCTGCAATGACACATGCAAAACAGTTGATGTAAAGCTTAAACTTCAACCAAAATGTGCAAAGAAATCGTGGCTTTATTCTTAATCTTTCAAAAAACAAAACCCAGTTGGAAATCCCACCATGTGCCCCGTTGTTTCCTTTTAGCAAGCCAATGATGATCACTGTAGTTTTTGATCTAGCAGCTTCAGTGTTTTGTGTCTTCCCACACACCTCCAAATGCCCCATGTTACACAGTTTATAAAATAAAGCATTGTTCTATTGTAAACATGTGCTTGCGTCTTTTTTCCTTCATCTGTCCTGTCCTATATCGACTGTCTGCTCGATCCGCTGGTGTACTGCTTTTGTAACACAGGGTTTAAAAATGCTTATATTTCCAACTTTTGTCCGCCATTCTTGAAGGAAAAACTCTTAAATTCAGACTTTGGAATGGGAGTGACTACAACAGTAACAACCACCACCACCTATTCGGGAGGAATGAAGGTTTCCATACCGAATCACTAGAAACAATCACTTGGTAAAGTCATGCATAAGGCATCTCAACTAAAAGCCTATGAAAGATTATTACTTAAAGGTACACTGTGGACCATTTTGGATTATTCAGTTGCTCCTAATGACCAGCTAGTCAAAGAAAATGCTATTTTTTTTGCGGTGGGCAATCAAAGAATGGATTTGGATGAGGACCTTAACTATTTAAATCTCATATTTGGCTGGTTTTAGTCAACATCTCCATGGAGACGAGCTGGAGACGTCCCGCTCCCAGTAAAGTTACAAGTCAGGTCTTAGGAGACAAGGCAGATGTTAAAGCATTTTCAAAAAAAGAAAAATATATGTAAAAAAAATAGATGCTTGTATTTTACTAAAGCATTAAAAGTCATTAAATGAATTGTGTCCGAAATAAGGCCTTAAATGTCTTAAATTAAATAGAATTCAAAGTGGCATTAAATCAAAAGTTCTTGAAAATAATGGCATTGCTCAACTAATTTTACAGCACAAGTTTGTCAAAAATACAAAAAATGGGACCTAGATTGGAGTTTTGGCAGAAAATTGTCCATTGTATCAAATTTTCTATGGAATATAGAAATTAATTTTAAATACTGATTTGTGGTGTTTGTAGCATTACAAATGTTGTATTTGAGCATTAAAATGGTATTAAAAAGCATTAAATTCGACTTGCCGCTACCTGTATAAACCCTGTTAAAGTAAGGTATCTTTTGTAGGACACCAGTCCTGCTAGTCTATCAAAATATTTAAAAAGGTACATGTAAAGAAAAGTGTCAAAAGTGCTACCAACTAGAATCCTTATAAAAATAAATAAAAAAAATCTTTATTGATCTCACAAAATTTACAATTTGACCAGTATCATGTAACTGGGACTATTTGACCAGTGGTTTTGCTTGAATTGTCCAAATAGTCACGACGACCATATTTACCCCCTTGGTTTTGGAGAGTAAACAAAGTGCTTCATGCCTACAAGCTGCTTCTCCTCCTCCCGTCTGCACTTCTGGAGCTTGGCCTCGAGAGGGCGCTCGTCTTCACGTTCATCGACAGTTCCGCATCAACTGGAGCAACAACAACAAAATGATCACTTTTAATGGAAGCACGTGTGAACATCGGTAAGATGGCGTTCAGAGGGTTTTATTAGTTTTGTGGATCTTGCTCTTTAACCCCCAAGAGATATTTATAAAGCATGAAATACTGCCCACTACATTGTTTTAACAGGTCGCCACGATGCAGCTGATCAGTTCTTCTTTCAGGATAGTGTTTCACTTGGTGACAAACTTCTCAATGAATTGGACCTGACTGAAAAGTGCAATATGGTGAAGTAACCAGACATAGAAGGTTGATCACTTCGCAGTAGTCTCATCATTACAGCTAGAGCAGGCCCACCCAAAGTGGGGCCCGCGGGCCAAATTCGGCCCTCCAAGGGTTTCATTTGGGCATCAACACGGTGTATAGATTTGTAATGAAGGACTGGAGTACTTTGATTCATTTATGACTGAATAGACTGCGAGTAGTTACTAAGAACACCAAAACTGCATGTCCTACTCAGTATCACAGTAATTGGTCTGGTTTGGTTTGTGTGTTTATTTGAGCATTTTACAGTCAAAATGTACAATTATTCGTTTGTGTAAGCTCAAAGGGAGTAGTAGGCTGAAGCAAGAAAGCTTATATGTGCCTACCCCGTTCAAAGTTGACTACATTTGCATTTCAATATCCTACAGTCAAACATTACATTGACATCAGATATAACATCTCTGAGTTTATCAGTTACCTATATTCCATCAGATATTTACAGATACCAACACGAGTCATCTTTTCTTTTCTTTCCATTATGTTTAGCACTGTCATAGTAATGCAACTGTCACTGTCATAATTAGAGTATTTAAAGGCACATTAAACATGCCTATTATATTCTATAATCATTGTTACTAGTAATTAAAGGACATTTCATAAATCTGTTTACATTTGGTCTTTTTACATGTAGAACAATATTGCGCTTGGCCATTCGCCTGTTAGTTTTCCATTGTTGCCTTCCATGGAAAAAACTTTGGGCCCGATCAAATCAGTCCAGACTCCCCAACCTACAAAGCTTCATTGTATAGTCGGTGAAATGAAAATGTTATCACGTAAGTACGAGAAAGTATCACGTAATGAGATTTAAAAAAAAAAAAAATTGTGGCAGAGAAGAACGAGACACAAACGGATGTATGCAAGTCAACTTTACTCTTCTCAAGCCAGCAACAAAAAGGCAGAACACAAGAAACACACATCACCTTCAGGGCTTAGACACGCCCGAACCCCAAAGGCTGCTGGGTGAGAGACGCCCCATAAACACAAGAGTTCCACAGCTCCAAACATGTACACCACAATATCTTTTTATTTTAAACTCGTATTATGTATTATCTTACTACAATGAAGCTTTGTACTAACCTGTCACAAGTGGCAATTAAAGTCTAAAATATCACTACATTTGGATGGAGACTGTCTAAACCAGAATAAACCAGAAACTAAACTTTTGATATTATTATTCAATTAGAGCAGTTAATAAAGCTAATGTTAATATCAGGGTGCCATGGAAAAAACAAACAAACAAACTGAGACATACAGTATGACACTAATGCTATTGCCTATGAAAACATGAATACATTTCCTTTCCTTACCCTGTGTGAGTTTCCAGTTGAAGTACGCGATGAGCTGGAGCAGGATGAGGCAGACGGACACGAACAGCACAAAGCCAGAGATCCACAGAGGGACGAAGCTCTCTGTGCTGGAGTCGGTGATGTATCTCAGGAACAAAACCAGGTCAGTCCAGGGCGCTGTCACAACCCCCATCACCACACTAAGAATGAAAGGTCCGTTATGTAGAATAAGTTGCGTTCTTGTCACATGAGATCACACAAGACATATAATATTGAGATGGGGGAACGGCCAGGATTTTTTGGGCCAAATGTAGTAATCATGACAATAGAAGAATAGAGTTTGTGTTTGTCATATAGAGAATATTCCTGTTCGCAAGTGGAATGATTTTAGCTTAATTTCTTGGAAGTCTCTTGGAATTTCTTTTGTATCATCACCATATTATAGCTTAATAGCTAATTTCCATCTGCAGTCCTTATAAAGGAGAAGGGAAAAGGAGAAAACAGAGAGGGCAGAGTGCAATTTACAGTACAACAGCGTTCATACAGAGCCCTCACTTAGACTTATGCTCACACATTCATCCTATCATACACTGTATGAAATTAAAATATCTATACAATTTATATCCATTTATATCCATTTCACAATCCAGGTTTCATTATATAACCCGCAGGTTTATTCAATATCAAATGAATCACAAGTTGAAGCTCTAACTCAGTACATCCCCATTTTTAGGCAAAACCTGTAATAATGTTTGTCCATCGTAGGCAAAGATTCTTCGTCTGTACTCGAAGTGTTGGACGTTTCGCTCTTCATTCAAAGAGCTTCGTCAGCACTGAGCAAACTTGGACTCCAGTGGTCTTAATAAAGAGCAGTAGGAGGAGTTACCTTGTAGGTCCCCAGTCTCGTAGGGTTGTTGAGACTGACAATAACAAACAGTAGCCTTTAGAACAGGGATCTCCAACCAGTAGCTCGGGAGATACCAGTAGCTCGCCAAAGAAGGCTTTCTACATTTCTACAAAAGGTTGAGACAATTTTAGAGGCATTATTTTGGTTCTGAACAAAACATCTCCAAACATTTAGGTGAATATAGTATAAAGTGGTATAAAGTGGAAATAGTACAGTGCATTGTCTTTTATTGTGTTGAATTATCATCCTCCCACTGCTTTATTCACCTTATTCGGTCCCGCCCACTTTTGTTGTCTAAGCATTTCCTGTTTGTCTTAGCACTTCCTGTGAGCTGAAATTGCATTGTTGTCGATGTGAGAGAGTGAAGACAACAAAATGGGAATGAACAAAAAACTGTAGCAATATTACCACTGGCTATACTTGTCTGTGAGGAACCCTAAAGGACCAAGGCTAATCAATATATTTACACAGCAGTTTTTTGTGAATGTTACTTGTCAAAACCAATATCAGCTCAAGTCAGACCTGCAGATTGACCATAAACACAAGATGGCTGCCTCCATTGCAATAAGGTGAATGAATAGCATCCACTAGTGTCCAAGTTTGCTCAGCGCTGACGAAGCTCTTTGGATGAAGAGCGAAACGTCCTACACTTCAACTACACAGTACAGATGAAGACTAAAGAATCTTTGCCTATAAGTGCATATTCAAGAACATTTTCACCAGAATCGAGTAAACAGCACAATTATACTTAAGATTTGTCATTATTCTATCCAGTTTCCCCTGGTTTGACAGTTGTTGTGATGTTGATTACTGATTCTTCATTTTGATTAGTCAACTAGTGAAACAATAATTTTACAAGGCTCTGATTAAGGTATAAAATAAGATCACTGAGAGCATCTTGATAGATTATTCATAAAAATCACAAATTGTCTTTTCATCTACATCATTTTAATTCCATAATGATGCTGACTTTGTGATATAATCTGTGTATGGAGCAGGTACAGGGTTTCCACGCGGCATTAAAAGTCATTAAATGAATTGTGTTAAAAATAAGGCCTTGATTGTAATTAAAAAGCATTAAATAGAATTCAAACTGGCATTAAATCAAACATTCTTGGAAAATAAAGACATTGTTCAACTAGATTTACTGCAGAAGTTTGGCAAAAAATTGTGTCTAGACATTACACACTATCTCTGTTCAAACGTTGTCAGTTGTGTCAAAATTTTGTATTAAAAATGGAAATTAATATTAAACGCACCAATTTGTGGCATTTCTGGTAGTAAAAATGTAGAATTTGGGCATTAAAAAGCATTAAATTTGATTTGCTGTTACCGGCATAAACCCTGAGATAGCAATGATCAATTACTGAATCATCTGTAATGATCAATTAGTTGCAATTAATCATTTAGTTGTTGCAGCTCTTATGGACACAGGACGCGACATATGAAGTGGTAGAATAGCTATAATTGTTACTGTACAACCATACTGTACTAATAACAAATAACTGAGTCAGTTCTATGAAACATTTTGGAATATTTATTTTTTTCATAAAAATGTGACTTCACTGTATGATAGATTCTCACCACCGGCATTACCCCATCAAACTTTGTAATGAAATATGACAAGATATACAAACTTCACCTTAAACTTACAACACTATACAGAAGATCACACAGTGTAAAGACAAACTTTTAGATTTTTTTTAATTTATCTAATTAATTTTAGGCTAAATAACTAGCTCTTTAGTAGTTTATATGTACTTACGCTTTGGTTCAGAAAACAAGATGGAAGATTCTTCTCAAATAAAGTCTTCAACAGTCTGCAACAGTTTTCCAGATCTGTCCACGATCGATGTTTTGAGAATAATCTTCACGGCAGGTGTTGTTATTCCATTCTCTTACGATCTTTCCAGTCTGTTCGCTCTCTGTGTTTGAAAACGCTCTTGTGTGGCGGCTGAACTTTGCCCAGGTCCAACAGTCAAACCTTGTGATTTGGTAAGAAGATTATCTCGGCGCTGCAGGACTGAGAATGCGCTGCTATGATAGACCAGGGGTTTGTGTATCGCGGGTGGTACTCGGGGTGACCGCCTCTGAATGTTGTAGAAGTGGGACAAGTTTTTAGATCCGCTGGGACACGGAGGAAAAGGGCTTGAGAAATTATTATTATTAAACTTTGCTCTTTGAAACCCATAACCAAAACAGAGCTAGCAACAGGTCACAAATTATCCAAACCCTGAAAGCTAGGAGAGTCAATAGTGGACATTTTATGCAAGGAGTATGGATGTAATGCCAACTAAATCGGTGTTAACAATTCATTTGGGACATTATCTAAATTAGTGGGCGGGGGAACAACGGAGCTACATGTGGTCCCCCTAGTGGTACTTTGGCGACTGCAGGTGGTACTCTGGTCATCTGCAATTTTAGACTTCATTTAGTTTCAGTTAGTTCATTTGGTTTAGACCAGGGGTGTCCAAACGTTTTCCATGGAGGGCCCCATATTTAAGTGTACACGACATGTAGGGCCAAAGACTTGGATCAGTCCTGATTTATTCTTAAATTGGATCATTTAGTTCTTGATTTGTCCAGATTTAGCCCTGGATTTGTTTAGTCCTTGTTTAGTCATATTTTAGTCCTGGTTCAGACCTGGTTCAATCCTGCTTTAGGCCTCCCTTTAGTCCCATTTTAGCACTGGTTTGGACGTACTTTAATCCAGGATTAGACCTGAGTTGGTCCTTGTTTCAACCCTACTTTAGACCTGGTTTATACTAGACTGGGTTAGGGTTGGGTTTGTCCTGGAATAAAGCTGGTATAGACCTGGATCAGATCTGGCTTATTCGTAGATTAGACCATATTTAGTTCTTGATTAGTCCTGATTTAGTCCTGGATAACACTTTGTTTTGTCCTGGTTTAATCATAGTTTAATCCTGGTTTAGACCTACTTTTAGTCCTGTTTTAGAACTGGTTTGGACCTACTTTAATCCAGGATTCGACCTGGTCTTGTCCTTCATTTAGTCCTGTTTATTTTAGGTTTTAATTGTATAGAATTGTTAAACTTGCGGAAAAAAGATAATCTCTGGTGTTGTGTGCCAATTTAATAAGAAGTTTGTGGGCCACCACGAATTGGTCAGAGGGCCACTTTTAGCCCCCGGGCCACACTTTGGGCACCCCTGGTTTAGACAGACATAAGTCTGTAGTTTACTGTAGTTGTACTTTGAAATATTCACTTAAATGTTCAGAGATTATTTGTTCATAACAAAAAAATGAGTCTAGAATTTGGCGAGCTACCGGTGGCTCCCGAGCTACTGATTGGAGATCCCTGATCGAAACTATCTGCCAATAGAATAAGTCTTTTTGCACTTACAATAAGATAAAAAACACCTTAAAGGAATAGTTCACCGCTTTTACATACATACATATTTTCTAACCTGGGCTTAGATGAGGCTATGTGTGGCTGTCTGGTCTTTGTGGGTGCCTTCATTACCGTAAGAGGAGCAAAGACGCAGATTTCATTTCGCCTCTTCAAAGTAGTCCCATGGGGTCAAATTTTGGAGAAGTTAGAAGCCACAAATATCTTCCAAG
>OMNZ01108111.1:3257-15153 GCA_900303255.1 Lesueurigobius sanzi
GGTGGGCAATCGCAGAACCATGGTTAACAAGGCAAAAATTCTTCAGTCTTCATCTGTACTCTGTAGTTGAAGTGTAGGACGTTTCGATCTTACTCCAAAGATCGTCATCAGCTACTGAAGGCCTGGAGCACGCTGTGGGTTATAAACCCACACAGAGTACCCACACAGAGTACAGATGAAGACTGAAGAATTTTTGCCTACGATGGACAACTCCTGTACGACTGAGAACCTTCACAAACAGAGTTAAGTATGTTCCAGATGGAGTATAGATTATGGCAATGGTTCCCAACATGGGAACCACAGCAATTTTACCACTATATCAGTATTTAGCCAACTGTCCATATTACTTGTTCTTTTATAGGTCATTTTAAGTAATAAAACTGCAATATTCCTTTTGAATACAGGCACTTGGAATTATTGGGGGGGTCCCCGTAGGATCTTCAGAATGATAAGGGGGCCGCGATGCTCCTGACTCCTGATCCCAGCCATCTCAATGGCTAGAATAGGGTGTAACTTTTAAATCCAACAAGCATGATTTGATGATGTTAAAATAAATAACTTTCATGACTCAACATTGTTTAGTGGTTTAACTGGGTGTTAACAGACATTTTTCATGATCCAAATATATATATTTTTTGTCTCACCACATTATTTTCTATTGTAAATGGCTTACTTGTTTGTTATCTAAACATTAAGCACATTCCTAAATTGATTCAGATTATAATGATAGTTGGGTCCATTGAATCTCGCCATGGCCAAGTAGACTAAAAACAGTGCAGAGCCTCTGCGTGGTCTTGAATCTGTCCTCCATGTTTATTATGTATTGTGCCGTTTCCTGTTACTCATAGCTGTATTGTGCCCATTTGTGGTAAACCACATTTAGAAATGCTTCACACACAAATCAAGAAATGAACCGAGGTGATGAGAGAAAAGATGCAGTCTGGGAGGACGCGTCGTTACAAATTTTTGATCAATCACTGAAAGAAAGTCTCCCAAACATACTCCTTCACTGTGCAGCTAAAACCACATCCTGGTATTTCAGGGAACTAACCTGGTGATAGCCCTCAGAAAAAATGGATTGATTTTTATCGCAATGACGAAGTAGCAATTATTTAGTAATTGTTACTCACACAATTCATCTAGTTTGTGTACTTTTTAAGTTCTTGTAAACATTATGTCCAAAGGTTGCCATGATAACAGTGATTGCAGTAGTGTTATATATCAAATGTATACAGTGTAATAGGTGTAGTAATCATTAAATATTATATATATTTTTTTTTTCCTTTCAATAATAATGATGTGTTTATTTTAAATACATTTAAGGCATCAAAAGTCACATTCAGTGCAAGCTACATTAACCACAGAGTTGTGTCACGCCAGTCTTTTAACAACCATGTACTTTAATATGTTGTTTACTATTGTAAGTGCAAAACAAGGGGCTGGAATATTTTAAAGTAGTAGCATGGAGCTATGTTGTAGCTCTCACTTTAGAGGTGAGCTAAGGTGAAGTGAAGTGGGAAAGCTGGGTTATGACCGCTTTATTGGAGACATTCTGTGTTCACTATGAGATGTAATGATTCGTAAAAAAAAAAATTAAAAAAAAAGATGGCGCAGACCGATCTCTCTTACAGAAGGGGGCTCCTCACAGATAAAACCCTTGCGAGTAAAAATGGTGCAGTGTGACGCTCATCTATCACAATTAAACTCATAAAGTTACATGGTGTGTTTCCCTAACAGCTAATCTATCAGCGTTCTTATCCATCTCCCTCTTCTTATCTGAAATATCACTGTGTCATGAGCCCACAGTAAATTTTCATGAACATGTGTTAAAATATACTGCATCCTGGAGAAGTCCCCACACAGTGATAAAGAGCGAGGACTAACATCTCTACTATTCAAACGCTGTAGACACATGTACAGAAAGCACATTACTTGGACAAATAACAGAAAGAAGGAATTTTCAGAATTCTCCAAAATGAATACAACTGAATATTTAAAAGTATGTGGCTATGAATGAGTTAAATGTTTATGACAGATGATGAATAAGTACCCTAATAGCATATAGACTCTCAAGTTGGGATGGTGACACTAGAGGCTTGTGAAAAAATATCAAGCAGCTTCCTGTGTGTGCAGCAGAACCGCGATCCACCGTCACAGAGGGTCCTGGAGGAGCTGACCCCAGACACCTTTACCAGATACAGATGGGCTGGGGCAGGAAGGCTCAGCAGGAGCGCAGGAAGAGCTCAAGAGAAACACAGAGACTGGTATCTTTTGTTTTGTTTCTTGGACCTTAGTGACAGTCCTGCTGTTCTCCTTATTTTCTTTCCAGGACTAGATTTCAAGTTACCAGGACAGATGAAACATGAGAGAGGGGGGAGTTCTAGTTCACTCAAGAGAAAATACGTAACGTTTTGAAGTAAATGTATTTGTTGGAGTAGTCTCATCACACAGTACTTCTGCTTGAGTCTGTAACCAACTGAAAAATTCTGTCCAAAGCAATTGCTAGCTATAACCTATGATCTGTATTTTTAATTGTTGAAATTTGGGGATGACAGTGGCTTAGATGGCAGAGTGGGCCATCTTAAAACCAAAAAGTTGGTGGCTCTAATCATGCCTCCCTAGTGCAGACTGTCGTTGTGTCTTTGGGCAAGACACTTAATTCACCTTGCCTCCAGCGTCTGCATCCACTGGTGTCTGAATGAATGTGAATGGGTGAGTATAAATGCACTGTATGAATGGGCCGTTTAACATTTTGGTTCATGACCATTGAAGCCAGTAAATGACTATCTATTCAATAATTCGCGGTGTCCCCGAGGCCCTGTTTGCAGATGGTCATAGACTCACAAAGCAGCAACATTGCATGATGATATGACCCTATTTAGGGCCCCAGTCTGCAACAAACAGTCTACTGCACAAAGCTACTGGTCAACACTTGGTTATAAATAATATTTTCGCATTTTATGGTAAACCATTTTGCAGAGGCGTGCATGTGTAAAATTGATAATGGCATGTTGAAATAAGCATTGGCTCGCTCGGATTCATGTCTGCCTCCCATCACAATAGCGGGCTGTGATCAGGCTTTAAATGATTCTTCCCGCAGCGCACGACATGGCCGGTCTGAAAGGCAGCCTGTCAGACTCCGCTGGCTTTCACATGACATTGCATTCATATTGCTTTATCACGCCCCCTCCTCTATTGTTGTTTTGTCGGGCTATGGCTTTCATTTCCCCCTCAGTCACCGCAGCTATTGGACCATACGGCTCCAAGGAGAAAAACATGGCAGAAAATCACATCGATCCAACCTAACAACTGGTGCACTATAAGGTTTTCCTAGAAAGTATTTCACAATGTGTTTTCAATGCTGTCAACATGTCGCCTACATTCTCCGTGTTTACCTTTGCTAAGGAAGGAGCGACATGCGGTTGCGCACATTACGCAGCCTACAAAGGCTGGGGCGCTGATTGGTCTGCGGAGGTGGGTGTTTCGGCATCGCCAAAACAGCTGACAGCAGAAGCACAAACTACTAGCAAGAGGGGTTTGTCGTGGTTCCTTGTTCATTCATAACAGACTAATACCTGGGTGAAGAAGCGATGCCCTACATGCTCATCAGCACGCAGATCCGACTGGTGCGTATCATCCATGTGCAAGAGAAAGAGCTATGCACACGCGCTTTAAACGGAGCATTGGCATCTTTGCATTTTCTAGTCTAGTCTACTGTATATGGCGATGTATGTAACTACACACGATCTAAAACATGATTGATTTTGTAATGATTTGGAAGTTATATGTAAATTCTTCCAGCTCTAAAACAAAAAGCAAAGCAACACACGGTGTGAAGCTTTTGGCGGATCATAATGAAAACCATGTGTCAGGCTGCTTTAGCACACGTCCATTGAGAGTTCGCAACACTAACGATCCCAACAGATTAATCCTATAGCTGTGGACCATAGGATGATCTAGTTTATTTATAGGGTAATCAAAAGAGATTAGAATGGCAGCTGTCACAGGGCTGCAGGAACATAGACAGCACCATCTATGATTGTAATAAAGGACTGTATATTTCTTTCAGGAGAATGGCCCAACAAATGTAGGAGATGAATATTCTGACCCAGAAGTTATGAATTACCTGGAAGCCAGAAAAACAACAGTGCTGGGAAATAATTTGTAAGTATTGAAAGTGTAATGTAGGGGAGGGGTATGCACAAGGCATTTTGTAGGATACTTTTCCCACATTAACTCTAACGAAGGAGCAGAATCGTCACAGGCATAACTAGCACAAATGGGAGAAATCTGCAGTTAAATTGTATATTTTTTGTTGTATGTAGAGCACATTTCTCCATACATTTTCTATTGTAGGCAATCCGTTATAAATTGTTGGTATAAAAGTAAACAGAGCAGATTAAGTATCTATCCAGCAACATTATATAAAAATGAAGGAATCAAAGGGAGTCTGAACCCACTGCATTGCCAGCAGACTGAGATAGGCCTGTAAGAAGTGAGCTGAGGAAAGATGCTGCTGTGCAGATTTAGAGTAAACCAGTGAAGCTGATGGGAGACAGATTGTGGAAGTGTTGTCATTGGCAATGTGATTCAAATGCTGCTGGGAAATGAACCAAGGTGTAGAGGAAGTGAACAAGCACCAGAACAATTAACAGCATTGTATGGTCCAAACAAAGTTACTGAAAGACAGAAAGTGTGTTTGGAAAGTAGAACTACTCCATGTTTATGTCCCTTCAGCTCTGAATACCATGTTGATGACCCACCTCGTCTGGTACTGGACAAGCTGGAGAAGATTGGCTTCCGTCTGCTATCGATGACTGGAGTGGGACAGACACTTGTGTGGTGCCTACACAAAGAGACAGAGTGACTCATTTTCTTCAATAATACTGTATATGTGCCTTTAGTGGACAAATCCATCACCCTCGGACATAAATCACAGACACCTCGGCAGCATGAGAAAGCATCTGTAACCTTCAGCTATGGCGTGGACTATGATATCAAAGCAATAGATTATGCAAACAGTTGGAAAATAAAATGCAAATCTTTTTATACTGGATATATGTGTATAGTGGTTTTAATGGGACTAATACATTATTACAACTTGCTGAAACAACTTTACAAACAAGTTCTTTGAAACATATGTCATGTTAATGAAAAAACTGGTTTAAGTGAGATTTACTTGCATTATTGTGTAAGCACGGTTTCAAGTGTATCATATGCTTGTGATTACATGATGTAATGGCAAACATCGTTTGTGTGCATATTAAATGAAAACAATTTGCAGCAGTTTTATTTATCAGAAACACTATATATCCTCCTGTTAATCCAATAAGCAATTTCATAAACATGCTGCATGTCTTTGCACAGGATAACTGGGTAGAGACTAAAGTCCAAAGGTCTAGAGCCAAAAACTCCGGGTGGCTTCATTCTAGCCCCAGGTCTGCCAGTTCATGGCTGGGGCCAGCCTGGATCACATACCTACAAATGAAAAGGCTTTACCACCAGGCACATCACAGCCAGAGCCCAACCAGAGCCCAACCAGAGCCCAACCAGGCCTCACATCCACCTGTGGGGTCAGGGACTCAAAAGAGATGACCGCACTTTACTGAGTTAATACTTTAAATTACAAACACTTTCCAAGAAAAACTGTCAGCACAAAAGACTTAACTGGACTAAATAAAGATCAGGACTAAAAAAGGACTGTAATCTTACCAACAGTATCTGTGCAACTCCATATGAAGTTTGAATGTTCAAAATGATTGATTTTAATGATAACAAAATGAACAAAGAAGATCTCACTCAATGTTTTTGTTTTTTAACTGGAGGGTCCCTGGTAGATGGTAATATCTATAACACTAATTTCTCAATATATTATGCAGCCCTAACCAGAAAGTTTCCAAGGGTGTACTGTGTTGGGTCACTGGGCTGACTGACCGGGGTGTTTCTGTCCGGTTTGACCTTTGGGTGAACAATTGCTCCTCACAGGAAATGCAAAAGAACATTTTGAGGACGATGAACGCTAATTTGAGTCTTATCATATTCATTTGACTTAATCACTGTCCGCAAATTTACCAGGTCATAGGTTTTGGATCACTAGGCACATTTAAATATAATATATGTTGTTAAAAGGGTACTCTGCGTAACATTTCATCCCATAAATAGAATATAATAGCATTTATTTTATTCCAGATATTTTTATTGTTGAAAAATACCTACAAAACAAACAAACAAACTCCCCTCCCTCTTTGCTAAGACCTGACTTGACCTGAAAAGGCTAGGTCCTCATCCAAATCCATTCTTTCGATTATCCACTGCAAAAACAGCCTTTTAGTATCATGCAAAATGTCACACAGTGTACATTTAACATACGTTTTGAGTACTCCCCACTTAACCGAGTCAAAATGCTGTCATGCTGTATTTCTTTTCTCCCTCTCAGGCCATCCCCTCAGACAATGGGTGAGCAACCATATGGGCCACTGAACAGGTTCATTCTCCTTAATCATTTGCAAGTTTCCCAAGCTGGTATGGGCTCAGTAAAGGTTAATAGTGAATGCATTTCCTTTGTTGTCGTTTGGATGAAGTTTGTGTGTTTCTGCCCCCCCCCCCCCCCCCCTTTTTTTTTGTTTTTTTTTTAATCATTGCCGGAATATGAAAAAGAGCATGGGTAAACAAAACCATGTGATGTGGGGATTTTGCAGGAGAGGAGCAGATGTCTCCCACCACTATCCCAGTCCACAGCTGGACATTGTGTAACAGCCACAGTCATGCAGCAAAGCACTGGCAGGGAGAGGGATGTCTAGGAGGGGTGTGCAACATAAGTACCAAGACAATGTAGACATGCTTAAAAACAGAGACACGATATATACTATGGAAAATTTGACAATTTAGATGAAACAGGGTACGTATATGCATTATGCAGGAATTCTGAAGCCAAATGTAGCAACCTTTAAGACCCACACAATATATTTTAAAGACTTTGTGATGTATAAAATGTTATAGCCGAAAATACATTTGTCTTAATGTCCAAAACCGTTTTGTAGTATAGTAGCGGATTACAGTATAGCAGTGTTTATACAGTGCATTTGGGAAAATACTTTTGACGTTTAACTTTGACCAGAAGACAATTCAGATGAAACTCAAATGATGTCCAAAATTAAGAGGGCCCAAATCGTGATTAAGACTTTTTAAAGGCACTATACCTGATTTTGAACCTTTTTTTTTTACTACAAACAATGAAAGAGGCCAAACGCAATCTTAACTTTCCTAACACATTTCTAAAATCCCAGTTCTTTGCAGAGATCAGTTTATAAGCAAGTATGCTAGAAAACTAGCCTGCATGTTCATGAAGTTGACAAAAATGCTTTATATTTATAAGCACCGTGTCCACAAATATCTGAGTTTACAAAGTACTAAAGGACAAAACAAATTTCATTCCATTACTGTGAAAATAAAATAGATATAGTGCCTTTAAGTGTCTACATTTTGGTTAATTTGAATTAGACCTTTTAAGACTCTGTGGACACACTGTGAAAGCAACAAAAGACCTCAAAGAATATTTTAGGAGCCAATGAATATGCCATTACTCTTGTAAGCTACTATACTGTACTATATCGGGAAAAAGGCCAACAATATGTCATTGTAGTACAATAAATAAATCTCTAATGCCTTAAAAATCATCACCCTGGAAGAGCATGTAAGATAATGTGTCTTTTATAGCAGCTCAAAGGGGATATGCAAATATACAAGTCCCACAAAATAGAAAATTAAAGGTTGACTGAAAAGTAGTGGGTTGGGGTTGTCCACAAGGCCTCGATTCTGAAATAGGCCTTTGGATATACTGTATACAAACCCAGAGAACAATCACCTAAACCACTAGTTCATAGAGGGCCTCAAGAGTGTGATCAGTTTTCATCACACAAGCCCACAAGAATTCCCATACCAAACTAGTCTCTTCAAGGCAATTTGATTACTGGTGTAACATTGGGGTGAAATGATTTCCATGTATTGGCATAGCAGTCTGTGGCTTGGATTGCAACAACGCCCATCCCATTCACAGTGTTAGAAAGCAGGAGTTTTACCAGTGCTTAGAGATGAAAGTGATACGATACAGTGTTGATGAAGTGGGAGTGTCAATTTATCCCATTACAATTGGCCCCCAAAAAAGTACGATACAATATTGATTAATAAAGACGCCCTGTTTCCAGTCTCTTCTCGTTTTGGCGGCAATAATCTCCTTGTGCCAAAATAAAACCTTTTTTTTTAATGTTATGAACCTGTTGCATCTCCTCTATATTCCTACCTCTGGGAAATGAGCCTCAACGTGAGTTCTGCCATAGCTTCTCATTATGTTGTACTTTCCTTCACCCTCCTTCCTACTACTCAATAAAAACATAGAATTAAAAATACATTTAAAAACACATTTATTTTCACATGTACATACAGTAAAGTACATAAAACAGTCACCTCAGAGAGAATTCTTAAAAATTGCTAGTGAAAGACATGTAGTAGTTGTTGCACTATGATCCTGCAGCTTCATCTTCATCCTCTCTTTGCATTTGTTCTATGATTTTCTGTCGCTCTGCAGCTTGCCTCATTTTCATCATCACAATGCTTTCGTAGTCACGCTCTTTTGTCAGGGAGCTCTGCAAGAGACATAAACATAAAGTTCAAATAAAAGAACATTTTACTAAACATAACATCGTAATTGCTCATTCTGTATCTATGGAAAATGAACCATTATAGGAATAGAATTGTGGTACATTGTACATTGTAATAAAGTGGATGGAGAAAATCACACGCCATGTTTGCTTTCACAACCAGAGTATGGAAGTCTGGGTCATCCAGTGACATTATGCTCTCATTTTGTTTACAATCGCCATGACAGCCCCGGAGAACAAGCATGGATCAGTGGACCGCAGAGTAACACTGACAGGGTAATTCCATAGCCCAAAGTACGGGTTAGGGTTAGGCCTGGCAGTCACCTGACCTCTCACTATGTGTGTGTGTGTGTGTGTGTGTGTGTGTGTGTGTGTGTGTGTGTGTGTGTGTGTGTGTAATGAATGGACTGGGATTTTTGATGTTGCTGGCTAAAGGTCATCCTTCTCTGGGGAGACGGAGAAGGCAGCCACAGGCTAATGGCTGATCACCAATCAATGGCAACTCACAGGGAGAAAAAAAATGTAGTGAAGAGACACATGGAAACCACCCTTGTTCTGTTTGGTATTCTTCGGTATTCTTCTTCTATGTTTGGTCAATTTTGTTTCTGCTTTCTTTTGTTCATGGGGCACCTGTTTCATTCATGCGTATCCTTTTTTCTGTTAACGTGCTAGGGCTACAAGGTTGGTCGATGTCGAGTCGACATTGCAGTTTTGAATGCTGCAGTGACCTAGCCTCAAAGGCTGAGGTTTTTTCTACCTTTTTTCTTACCCCAGCGTTTCATGAGGCTGAAATTTAGTGGATGGGTGCTACTGCAGTGTATGATAACAGTTTTGGAAGTGTATTTTGCTGACAATGCTGGTGCAGTGACAGTGGACAATGGTGTCGGTCATCGCAGTGAAGGGAATGCACGATTGGTTGATCTTGGCATATTTCTTTTCATGGTTGGCATCATCGCCTTGTAGATGATCCACAGGTAGAGAATTGCTGTGATGACTTTGTTTATGCCGATGGTTTTGTCCAGGAAAGTTGTGAGACTGAAATTTCCATAACGTCCCATGCGGTTTTTATGTAACTTTGATGTGTTGTGGTGTTATGTGTCCCCTTTCGGTTTTGTTTTTCCTTTTTTCCGTGTTGTAAAATAAAAAATAAAAATAAAGAATTAAAAAAAAAAAATTAAAGAGCAGATAGTACACAACTTAAGGGTAAGTCAATTAGATAAATAAAAAAATAATTAAAGAATAAACTAAAGATAAACCATGATTATATTATGGAATCAATATAATCTCGTAAATTACTGTAAGGAGGCAATGGGATCGAAATAAGCAGGTCAATAAGAGGTCTACAAAAATAATATAATGCAGAAATATTTGCTAAGTTTGTGGCAAATACATACAAATTATGCAAGTGTATGGTGTATTATATTATTATAAGTTTCTCAATAAGCTGCTTAGAATAAGGAATGTGGAGTCAAAGACTGAAGGAAAGGTGTGCTTTGTCAATGCGATCGGTGAGCCAATGTGCATCTGGAAAACATCACAGGGGACTTCAGTATCCGCCGAGGAGAGTGGTGTGAAGAAGCCACGAGGAGACATGAGCCCACTTCCTCTGATCCCCCCACAGCTCCATCCGCCCCTGGACTGAGGAAAGCTGCTATTATCATTCCACTAATGTGAGCTCAAGCTTCTTGTCTAACACGTAACCATGAAATATCACGCAAACACCATTAGGGAAATAAACAAGTCTTGCATCTCCACATAATGCAAGACAATATACAGTACATCTTTTCTTATTTAGCACTCTTTTCTACCCTCTACTGGCTGCACCTGGGGACTGCGGGTGTAGCTTTAAAAAGAGCATAACTGCAGGCAGACAGACCGAGGTGCCGGACAAAGGGGAATTCTGACCATTAACAGGTGCTTTTCAGAGAGTGACGCATGGCTTCTTTGGATGATGCTGAATGTTTCCTTGCCCAAGGTGCAAACTAACGATGTGCATGTTAAGCCAAATTTATCACACTGTTACTAAACATTTTGAGCTGCTGATTATGGGTGCATTTGCGTGTATGTATGCTGTTGAAACTTGCAGCCTGGGGTGAGTAGGAAACCACAGATCAAAATCAATGGACCCCTAATAATGAAGCAGAGAAAGACAAGGCTGGGGGTCCGTCACAGAGTCAGGGTAGTAAAACCTGCACGCATACGCAGACATGTTGAGTATTAGTGGTGTGACATCAGCAAATGGCTGAGCTTCTAAAACACACTACTAGCCCGACCCCAGGCCAGTGATGACATCATGAATACCACCAGTGCACTGAGTCAGGCAGCGCTTCACAGTGCAGGTGGCCACTGTGCGCTCCTTCGGCACAAAGCTGTCACATCAGCTGAGTATTACACTAGTACTTTTATGTGTGAGATCTGGGGAAGAGCTCATAGCATGCTAGGGTTGTGAAACACATCCACCAAGTTGGACTTTGAAGAATTAGATGGCCACAACGCTCAGTAGTAAAATAATTCATGGAATTCTTTGAAAACTGGAGTGCAGATGATCCGGCGTATTTTGATTCAAGGTGAGTGGCAATATGTCAAGAATCCAAGGAATGTAACATTCTTTTTCTGTATGAAACAAACAACTATAAAAACATATAAAAAGGAAAGCTCAGTCACGCAACACACGCCCATAATCTTCACAGGAAACACCGCCTTTTCTAAAGTTCATATCAGAGAGTCCTACCTCAACCTGCTGTATCCCAGACCTTGGCAGTCGGTGTGTCTAGTTTCTATGGTTTGTGTTTGTTATTTACATATGACGTCAAAGTCAGTAGCATCAGCGAGCATGTGATCTAAGGCCGCATGTGGAAATGGCCTGGAGTTTATTAACATTTCCATGTGATTTAGGTCATAGGTGTGGTAAGTAAAGAGGCATAATGGGATACCAAAATACTTCCTAGTATGATTATAATTTGAATTAAATCTTGATCTTTTTAACTCCCTTTTTATAATGATTTAGGTTTTTTTGTGTCTGCTTCCTGGAGTTAATCATAGAGTTATTTATCTGTAGTGTAAGGTGGTCTCTCAGTGCGTGTCATGCAGCTCTGAAGTTAAGTGATTTATGGGAGGTGAAGACTTATTTGGAGATCATTTGGGCAGTACTATAGGAGTGTGTGTGTGTGTGTGTGTGCGCGTGTGTGAAGGCTAAGTTAAACAAACGGGTTGTATGCAGGGCCGCTGCACATGCAAGA
>OMNZ01108111.1:15173-139456 GCA_900303255.1 Lesueurigobius sanzi
TGTGTGCGTGCGTGTGTGCGTGCGTGTGTGTGTGTGTGTGTGTGTGTGCGCGTGTGTGAAGGCTAAGTTAAACAAACGGGTTGTATGCAGGGCCGCTGCACATGCAAGAATAAGGCCATGAAGAAATTCTCAAAAACCAAGGCTTGGTAGATTAATCATTATTCATAGTAACGACAAGCTCAAGGTTTATTTATTCTATTAAAAAACATACACTATATACCTAAGAAACCTTAAATATAGATATACTTTCTTTCTTTGCCCAATGACAAAAAACAGGAATGCAACAATAGCTATTCAAATGTTACACTTTGTAAGATTTTACGAGAAAAAAAGTGCTGAATGATTGAAGAAAAATGCCACAGAAATATTTGCATATGAATTTGTGTGGGATAAGTGGTCAGTCTTGGCTGCTTGTATATATGGAGAGTACCGTTGGAGAGTGCTAAAGCTAAAGGAAATAAATAGTGAAAAGAGACATAGAGCTGAACTTGTGCTGCCCTGGCATTTCTCTTCATGATCGATGAGCGCAGTGAATCTAGAACAGGGAAGTGCAGTGGTTTGGCCTCCGCTGTGCAACAATATGTTGTTGGATAGTTGAGTAAATGCAGTATTATGCCCTGCACATTTCAACCTTCCTGGAAGAGCTGTCTGATTGCAAAAGACTTCCAGTTAAAACAAACTGGGCTCAGGACTAGTAGGTGCCTGAAGAGGTCAAACAGGGTTGTGGGGGAATAATACAAAAGTGAAATGAGGGTTGCAAAATCATGAATATCCTTCAAACCTTTGCATGTGTGCCGTCTGTTCTTGTGTCTTCTTTTACCCTCAATGTAACACGCGAAGAAAAAATATTTTGCTATACATAGTGTCTTCAGTTGTGCTCATGTTTACATACCCTTTTAATCATTTGGCTATTTTTCATGAGTGGAAATCTTTTTCCCACTCATGGTTAGTGGTGCAAAAGCATTTATTGCCAAAGAAGGCAAAGAAAAACTCACTTCAGCTGAAATACACGACTCTCTGAAAAAATTGATGTTTGTTTCAAGACGCACAAACTTTTGATCAGGGACATCTGGCTTGTTTCTAGTTGAAAAGACAATAAATAGCTTCACGCAACCAATAACCATGAGTGAAATAAAGGTTTTTGTGCTATCATTCATATTCTATTACATACCATGACATTCTGCCGCGGTATATAAACTTTTGAGCACAACTGTATATTACACAAGTCTTCCAGATGAATCAGTCCTAAAAGAATATCTTATTTGTATTACATAACCTACGACAGCAACTGCAGTGATCTAGTTTAATTCATAAGAAGCCACCCTTGGCTTTTGTTAAGCGAGAGGATTATGAGTAAGCACAATAGTCAGCATAGAACTGTTAATCATCATGATGTCAGTGTAATGATTAGAGGCCATTGAGAAATTTGCCTTGATATGTCTCCACATAAATCCACTCAAACCCTTGTCATGTGACACTGATGTAAAGTCTGTACAGTTGGCACCCTCCCTCTCAGCTCATCACTGAGTCATACAGAGACGATGACTGCAATTACACTTTTACATCACTACAGTAACGGCCGAGTTACTGTAGTGGTCACCTCAAGAACAGTGTGAGCAAGTTATTTTTCGCTGGTCTTACACACGTAGTGCAATAATCTAATGCTATAAAGAAATGAGCATTTTACAAATCCAAAAGATTCTGTGATTATGCAAGAGGCCAATAGAAGAACCTCCACTCAAGCTTTGGTTTGTGCTTCTCATGCCAGTCAAAGCAATACCTGGAAACATTTTGATCGTCCAACAACAGAAACATAGTATCCCAGCTTTCAATGTCGACATAGCAGCACAGACCACACTGGCCACGATGGTCAGGCCTTAGGAACAAAATCCAGAAACAGTTTAACCCGTCTGCCCAAAATATGGTTGACAGCGGTCACAGAAAAGGTTAAGTAAGGTCAGGGAAAATACAATTCTCTTATCCGAGTATTTCAATTAAATAGGATTTTATTTCTTAAAAACGCTGAGGCTGAATTTTAATTTTCCCATAATGTCATTCCAATGGAAGACAACGGGCTGGAGGCGTGAGAAACCCAACAAATGATTGCTCTTGTGCAATGCAGTTTTCTAGTGCATACATGTCTGTGAGCGATAGTATGCAGAGATTACACAGGGAGGCTATAGGCCTCCATTCAGGCAGAAGGGCCTGTGGACTTAGGCTAGAGGAGAACCAACGTGGAGCCGGAAATCAGGATATCAGTAGAGGAGCGGGACAATGACATGGTGTTTAGAGTCTGCTACCCCCCGTCTCGGACAGCTGACTAAACTGCCTTTTAGATACACACTGAAACCTCATGCATGCAGTGACCCACTGAAGCGCTCGCACTTTTAACTTCTCTCAAACAAGATCCAACCATCAGAGACAGACTGGTCGCTCCTCTGTTTGATCATTGCCAGACTGCACCTAAGTGCTCCACCTATGGTGTACTTTAACCTCATCGGGCTCTATCTGTTGGACTCAAGACTTCACCAACAAAGCTTCTCCACGTTGATGAGAGTTCCTTTCCAAAGGTTTTATGAAGAGAATCAATCAATAAAACAGAGGTAAGATAACGTCTTTAAAATTCAGGTGACTTGAAGATAACTCCTCACATTTGGCCAGGACCCTGTGCTGTCTCTTGTGCTCTATTGTGTCGTTTTACCAAGCTGTTCACTTATCTGTAAAAGCTGAACAAGTCCAATCATGTCAGGGAAGCATTTGTCAGTGTGCAGGTATTAGACACAGTCTGTTTGCCTCACAGTGTGGTGTGTGCAAGCGTAGGAATCAGAAACCCTCTATTTGCTCATCATTGCAGGTAAGAAAATACATTTTATATACCTAAGAAAAAAATATAAATTGATTGAAAACTTTATACATGTTGTTCAAGTTTCTAATTTAAACACCTTTCTGAAAAGTAGTTCATAAATCTGTTTTAACCATTTTAATATACGTACTTCAATAATGTTACTTGGCTATGAACACTATACTTCTGGCAAATCCCAAGACTCCACCTTGGTCAAACTGACATGTTTAGAAAGGAATGCATTGTGTCCATGCTCTGTGGTCTCCTGCTGCTGCTAAAGTACCGATAAAACCTTTACAGGCCAACAAAACCTGTTTGCTGTAGTGGCTTACAAATTTACAGAGTGAGTGTTTCATGTCACGAAAACAGATCTAATGCGGGCAAAACTGTTCGCGAGACCGTAAAATCTCAGACACTGCCAGAATTATCTAAGCAGCATGAGTTGTTTTTTTTTTTTTTTTTCAATCAAATGATTACAGGTCACGAAAAGCACAGCCGGTTTTATTATTGACCAGCACCAGCCCATTTCTTACGTGTGGATAAAACTGAACACACAAAACTATGTAACATGGAGCGCTTACGCCGAAACATAAAGCCTGTCCCAGAGGTGGAAGCTTTTCATTAACTTCCACATTTTAGTTACCTCCCAGCAACTAAATAATAATGTGTGCTTTTTGTTATTCCTCTTTTATGTTCAGCTAGGCATATTTTGTCAAACAAGTTTTTAAATTGATTCATGGCAGAGCTTGCTGTAAAATCCATTGTTGTTTCCAAACAAAAAGCATATTAATATGATTTTTTGCATGAAGAATAACTGTGGGGAATGTGCTTGATGCTTTTGGCTTGAATGGGCTAATAGACTTACGAAAAATGCTACAGACCACACCTGGATTTATGGGAAGAGTTGAGCTGTCAGGAATAAACATTTGGAAATAACAGCTTTGAAGAATTGTGGTCTTGTGCCAAAGTGCTGTGCCCAATTAAAGAGCACTTGGGTTGAACAGGTGCAGTCGCTAACTAAACAAGGATTGCTAATCCTCATCAGTTTGAAAGATATCTGCCTTTTTTTCATCTGGATCTGAGATAGTGCACATGCTCAGACCTGCCACACATAACTGAAAAATATGTAGCATTTTACAACCAGCCTGTATATAACTATTTGGCTTTACTTTGCAGATGGCATCGTTCCACTACTTGAACACATTCTGAGCTTTTTCTCTGGAGAGACAAAGGCTTTCAGCTCATTTCCCTGGGATATGCCAATATGCCCCTGAAAACGTCCATGTACAGAAAGCCATCCTCCAGTCGCTGGTCCAGCAGGAAGCGTAAGGAAGTGTTGTCCGTCAACATGATCAGTCTACCTCTAGCCGATTTCCGTCATGTTACGCACATCGGCAACGACGCCCACGCAGACAGCTTTGGAGACCTGTCCTTTCTAAAGATGGGTCATGGGCTTCTGCTGCAAAGTTCCCAGAGTGAGCAAAACATTTTCATGGCCTGCTCCCCTCCACCAAAGCCACCAAGGCTTAACCTGGACGAGCCAGAAGGTTCCGAAAGCCCTGAATGGGGATCACAGAAGAGGAAAAAGTGCAGCTCAATGCCACTCCTAGATAGTGATGATGGAGAAATAGAAACCGAGCAGGTTTACCAAAGAGGAAATGATGTTTTCAGTAAGAGTTTCAAACCTAAACAGGATGATACAAGTACAGAAACTGAGGAGGAACATACAGACAACAGTGCAACCAAGGATGAGGACAGTGGATTCTCATTTAGCCTTGACCTGGGCCCCTCCATCTTGGATGATGTTCTACAAGTGATGGACAAAAGCCAGAATTAAGGACAATAAAGGGACTTCAAAGGAGGACTAGTATGCAAGATCTCATGATGATCAAAGGTTAAAGTCTATAAAGTAACAGACTGTCTTATTGCACTTGTCAACACTTTTATGATTACCAGTGCAAGCAACACAAGGTTCACGTCTAAATGCATACAGCGGATCATTTTAAACTAAAAATGTACCACTTCTATGACATTCCGCTGTGGCATCTCTTTACCTCATATTACTTTGCTATTGTAATATGCAAAAACACTATACAGCAGCAAGGACGGCTGTTAAGACTTAAGAGCGCTGCGTGTTTAAAGAAAGGAAAGCCGCGGCTACAATCCAAGGTCCTCTAGCTGTGATGTCTTGGCTCTTGGCGTGCTTGCCAATCTATTGTGTGCACAGGGCAATTTATACTCTGCACGCATCCCAGAGGCCCTGCTCTTAGGTAGACCAAGGTACCCCCCATCTCCTATTCCCAACAATGCAGTAAAAACAAACACTTAGCTCTGCTTCTAATAAAAGCCAGGCTATAGTGGCAGATTGGGCTGCAGACAAAGCCAGGCCACAAGTCCAAGACCTCAAAACAGAAAAAGCCAAAGCAGGCTGTTTTCTTAGCTGCAAATCAGAGTCCAATGTTCTGGTGAGTGGAGCATGAGAGGCAAAGTGGTAAAGAGTAATGTGATACTTCCATACATATACAGTATACACATACAGTACACATATGTAGGGGGTGTCATGGCTGCTGAAACAGACATCCATTTCTACAGCAAATGGATATTTAAACTTTACCTTCCGACAAAGCCCACAGCAATATGTGAAAGCACAGGCGTACATTAACATATAATAGAGGGAAAGTAGGGGGCAATGGCTGCCAAACAATGTGATCAGACTTAAATCCACAGTGGACTGTCCCAGATCATGTCTTTTCTTCAGAGCAGTGGTGTATGGACTAAAAATTCTCATGATTGCTACAGTCGAATGTTTTCAAATATTTCATGAAAAGTGACAAATATTTATATTAAACATGGCCAGTTTCCAATGTACAGAAACTGAAATGTATTGTGCGATTATGTTGGTTTTGTAAAGTAAAGTGCTCTTGTGAAAGACCAGTGTGTTTGGCTTCCATTGAGACATTTGGCTTCCAATCAAAAGCTACTGAGGAAGCAATACACTGATGCGATACCAAGCAGTTTCCAGAAGAACTACCACTCAGAATCGATCACATAATGTTAAATAAAAGACAAATGTCATTTTGAAGCAAGTCATACAACTTACACAGACCACAGGGCCCGTATGTTAGTGTGTAAAAGACAAAAGAAGCTCTAATCCTAATCACAATACAACGCTAATAATAGAGACGCCCTTGAAGCACACTACGTCCTTGGCTGTATGACTTCTGGCTACATAAGCGGGCGTGAAGACTGGCTGAATTTACATTTGATGAGTCTTCAGCCAAATGACTGATGCAAGAACAAAGAGTCCGTAATTGAGGACAAATTATCTTGTCTACGCTGCATAAAGTGGCCAAGCTGTGAAGTATTCCCATCACATCTGGTACCACTTGTCTCCGGCCTAAAATATAAACTCACTGTCATACAGATTTCAGAGATATCCAGTCAAAGACCAAAAGGTAGCAGTTATGAGGGATTTTATTTGTCCAAAGAAAACTTGATTGTTTTGTAGTGGAACGCATCATCCGATCCTGATGCTGCCATTAGATTAAGAACTAATTCAGTGACTATACCATCACGCAGTATGGAGATATTATCAAATATGATCGAGTGGCCTTCGCTCCGGTAACGCTGCTTTCCATCCACATCTGCATCACCCAACGCAGAGAAGGGTCAGGTTGGGGTTTAATGTGCCAACTGCATGACCACACTCAACACATATCTCTTCCAGACTGAGGGGCTACTTTAGGTGAGAGTGCACTTTTCAAGCACTATAGCGAACCCACAAGCTGGAAAAACAATCCAAGAATAGTTGCATCTGGTTTTTGTCGTGACAGGCCTCCTGTGATTCTCCACGTATAAATGGGAGAAGCAGGCGTTGAAAGCATGGCCCTACATCCTTTACGTTACACAGCACTGGCTGAATGCTAAGCTACACAATGGACAATAAATCATGACACAGTGATTGATGATGAAGAGCTGAACATTACAGACCCATAAATATTGGGTATGTCCATGACAAATGGGAGATACAGTCTGAACCATTAGGTCATCACTCGGTGTAGCAATTATTTAAATAAGCAACAATGCCCTGTAACGGTAAGTAGATAATCCACAGGCAGATAATTACTGTGATAACTTTCTTAATCGCAATCATTTTGTCCAAGAAAATTGTGAGATAAAAATGTCCATATTGTCCCATGCTTGGAAAATACTGAAAATAGTAGTATAGTAGGCAAATAATTATAGAGCCACACGAAATGTTAAAATTATATAATACTAACTTTAGAAAAAAAAGGAAAGAGAAAAATCCAGCCCAAAAGTTCCTTACATTTTTATTCATCGAGACTGGGGTGATTTTTAACGCCTTAGATATTTCAGTCTCAGGGGAAGTAGGAGTTGAATCCATGTTTTATTCACCTTATTCAGCCCCGCCCACTTTGTTGTAAAAGCATTTCCTGTTTTTATTAGCACTTCCTGTAGGCTGGGATTTCCATTGTTGTCAATGTAAGAGAGTGAAAAAAATAAAATGGGATTGAACAAAAAACTCACAAAAAGGAAATAAGTTTGTGTGGCTCAGGTTTCGTTTCAGTTGAAGGACGACATGAAAAAAGTGACCTAAAATATTTGTGATGTCACTCTAATTGGCTGATTGTCTGTGAAGAACTTTAAAAAGGACCAAAGCTGATGGATATGTTTACACAGCAGTTTGTTGGAAATGTTACATGTTTCACCAAAAACTGAAATCAAAGCCAATATCAGCTCCAGTCGGCCCCCAGTGCAACTTCCTGAATAAGGAAGATCGGGTGTGTGTGCATCTCTGACCATGTTTGGACTGGTAACCCCTTCAGTTAAATTAGCCAAGGTGGCGACAGTCAAACTCCAAAAAGATTACGAGGACCACCATAAATGTTTCGACTCGCTTTATCTTCATCTCAAAAGCCCCTCAAGGCCAGACAAACACTGATATTTCACTTGATCTCATGTGGGTCCGATTAAGCGAGAAGTACATTCTCAGGGGGCGAACGTGAAAAGTATACGGCGCATTCACTGTGCTGTCCTTCTCAGGTGCAGGGCAGAAAAACACTGGAGCAATCAACTTTGGTAAAGGGGGTTACCATAATAACATTAAAAGAGACAGGTGACAACTCCCAGTGTGCGGTCTCATGCAACACAGGGGTTGAGAAATTGAGCTGTGAGGTGAAACTCAGTTCACAAAACAAATACTAGAAGTCAGAAGGGACTTTATATAACTGGCAATCCTATTCCCACCCAAGGTTCCATTGTCCAGATAAAGCCACAGCTCAGGAGACTTAGAAGAACATAAAAACAATTTGCTAATACAGTTACAAGAAATCAGAGCCCGCTGTATTCTCCCTGGATTACGCTAAAATCAGATTAAGCTCGGACAAGAAGGAGATGTAATCCATATAGCTATCTGCAGGTGTGCTTAGTCCCAATGACAAAACACATATCAAACCAATTAAAAGATTTTAGTTTACAAAATGGAAGACTACTGTGGTTTCAAAACACACACACACAGCTGACAGGGAGTTTTCCTCAGGGGATTTTTCCTTGTGTTGCGCAAATAATGATAAATCAGACAGATAGCAGCGCATATCCTTTACAACTCCACAAATTCAGAATTTTGGACTTATAAGGACAACATTAATGATCAAGATGGAGCCCTGGTTTTGAGGGCATCCGTCGTGCCACCCTAGCGCTACTACAGCATTCCAAGGATCCGTTGGGTCAGTTAATGAGAGGAGCAGTTATGGCTTCGAGCCACTGCCTCAGCTGTCCAACAGAAACAAACTAGGGCCCATTACGACAAACACATTGTTCCAAGGCAGACGACAAGAAGCGTGTGGCCGGGGGAAATATTTTCATGGCTGACACCAAATAAAACTGCATACATACATCTCCAATTTGGACAGTCATGACCAGTCCTTAGTTAATCTGGTATCCTGCTCCTGGGGTTAGACGGGTGGAAGAGGTGAGTAACCAATCAGAGAAACAAACTGACCTATCCCGTGTCTAAACAAATATTGTAAAATTAGTGACTCTAAACTTATTATTGAAATGGAACATCTGCAAAAGTGTTGCATAAAGACTCACCAGAAGAAAAACATTTCAGTTCAATGTGATGGTAATAGGACATTGGTGGGGTTTTGTTTTTATTTTTTTATATATCAGACTGTTTCATCCACAAATTTGCTGAGGAAGGAACTAAAATAAACTAGCAGGGACAAACTTAGCAGGCCGGTGTGTATGTATGTAAAAGCAGAGTATGAAGTGTGATAGAAGTGGCTACCTGTGCCGCCATAAACTGATAAGTCTGAGGAACGATGACTGGTCCTCCTTCAAGCCACGAAATCTTCAGTGGATTTCCACTCAGGCCACTCTCATTCGCAACTGCCAGCTCCTGAATCACAAACGGGTCGATATTTTATTATTGCATCACCCACTCATCCAGGCGCTTCAGTCAGTTTGGGCAGACAGGAACGTGCCCGTGGAGAGGTAGCAGACGGATGCCCGGTTGACTAGCAGGTATGTGTTCTACCGTGAAACCCACACAGCATGTTGACGAACCACAGCAACAGAAAAAAGTTTCTCCCGACAAAACGCCTGAGGACCCAGACAGTTTGGAACAATGAGGCAGCATCTATGTCAAAATCCTGTGTATTCCTCAGAGCTGCATGGTCTGATAAGACATGTGTCACAAATTCAACCCTCTAACACTCACAAGCACACGTTCGCATTTTATTTTGTGTATAACATCTACCTGTTTAATGCAAAATGAGTGACATTTTTCCAGGTGGCATATTTTTGAACAATTGCATGTCATTTTGATTTTCATCCCATTGTCAACAGCCTTCAGATAAAGAAAACTCCCACAAAAATGTGCTCATGGAGATTTACGGTAAATTTTTTGAAACGTTTTCTTTATTTTAAAGGTTTGACTCTCCCCTTTTCATAAATGTGAAAAGTTTTTTACATTTTTAACCCTTTCATTGCCAATTTTCTGTCACAAAGTTGCTGTACTTTATGGCCAAAAAACACAAATATGAATTATTGTCAGTATAGTGATGCCCGCACACTGTCAAACTTACCAAAAACACCAGTGATTTGTTTATAGATTCGCAACGTTTCGGCCACTGGCTTCCCTCAGGCTGAGGCTGAAACGTTGCGACTATAAAAAAATCACTAGTGTTTTTTGACAGTTTGACAGTGTGCGGGTGTCACTATATTCTTTAACGTTTGGCCAGCTTGTGCTCGCTCACTCCAATGCACCTGTCACTGAAGAGATGTGCGAAGTATACCTCTTTATAGTAAACCTTTCAATATACTAAATGGAAAATGGAAAATTTCCTGTCCTGGCCTATTGTACATGTTTTTGGTGGTAGGGGAAACCGGAGCACCCGGCGGAAACCTACGCAGACACGGTGAGAACATACAAACTCCAGACAGGAAGGCCCGTTCTGGCCCGGGATCGATCCCGGGACCTTCTAGCTGTGAAGCACAAGCGCTAACCACTGTGCTACAAGTCAAAATTTGTTTATGTAGTCGCAATTTTAGTGTAAAGCACTCGCGTTGTGGATCCTTCCACAACACTCATCAAGGAAATTTTTTTAAACTTTTTTTATTTCAAAAGGTTCGACTCTTCTCTTTTCTAAAATATTTATACATTTTTAACATTTTAACCTTTTCATTGTTCGGCAGGGCGTTCGGTGCAACCAACATGCCCCACCAAAAAAAAAAAAAAAGGACTCTTCCAAGAGGTATTTTCCCGAATTTGTGAAATCACATATGCCATAATAAATCTTGCATAAATTAATAAATCTTGCAGCTCAAGGTACTTTATGCCCAAAAAACACATTTTTGTGCGAAGGATCCACAACGTAACTTTTTAAAGGGGTGCCGGAGGGTTAAGTGTGGCTGTGCAAATGTATGGTATTGGAAAAAGAATGACCAGGTATAAACACACTTACCGCTGCTCTCACTGTCGCAAATTCAGCCACTGCACTTCCCTTCTTCTTACTTGATACAATGACATTCAAGACGTCGCCATACTGAGGCACAAATAAAAATAAATATTAGGCAAAAATATGAGCTCTTGTTTTTATTAAATATTCAATAGTTTTACATTATATTGTTCACTAAATTTAATTATTGATCATTTGTTTTACATCTGAAAACAAAAAGGCAAAAACCAGCAAACAGATCAGAATTGTGAAAGCATTTGTCTCAACTGGGGAAAAAAATGCAGCTTCAGGGAACAGGAAAGTCCAGGAATGCTAACTTCATGGTAGAAGAGTGTGGAGCAAGCCAACAGTGACAAAAGGGACTCCCTCAAGGACCGAGTTTCAAAAAGTATAAATATCTTGACAAGATCTTTTCCCTTAAATGTGGATATGTAACATACCAAAGTTCAAGTTCCCACACAATAGTGGCTATTTCTACTTGTCCAAACCATTAAAATGTCACTCAATGTTGTTGCCATTTCAAACAACGTTGGTCTCAAATTCTCTCCCTTCGTTCAAGTTTGGAATTGTGTCTAATCACAGGCTTTAAATCAAAATTTTAAAAAAGTGAATCAATGAAAGAATCATTCCCCGTTACCCACACGCCTTACACAGCATTCATACTTGCAATTTTAGGCCCAGAGAGATTCAAAGAAGGGTTAATATCGGTCTCGTGGTGTGATCTATGGCTCTTTACAGGGAGTCTTTGGGATCTGCTCATTTCAAAGAGCCGTTCAAAAGACTGGATCAATTTTATATATATTTTTTTTATTACCAGGTGGTAGTATAAGTATATAAATTACGATGAGACTATTGTTACCCTTTGAAGAACATGTGATCTTCTTTCCCCCTTTTCCTAGTTCTTAGTTCAACATTCTTTTTTGTATTTAAGATTGTTTTCATTGTAAACTTAGTATTCATGTATGTATGGTATAGTAATGCTTAATCACAAACAAAAAAAGAAAGATTTTCACGATATAAATGATTTTAGTGCCTAAATCTTTCACTTCTGTTGCCTGCTGCTGTTGTGCTGATTCTTGTGTGCGTTCAGGCTTAATCTGTAAAATTGAATCAAAAAAAGATCTGTCTCTTTTCACAATGGAGATCCGGTCGTGAATAGCCCCGTCCTCGAACTCTCGTGACGGTGATGGGTATTCTGGATTGCATGAGAAGAGTATATTTCAGAATTTCTCCCGTAACACTTTTTAATCACCTGGTAAAAAAGTGAGCATGACTTTTAAAGGGCATTACAAAATTGCCCACAGCAAAATGTAACTTTAATGGACCTTGTTTATAAGAACAAATAAAACCATGGAAGGCCACATAGAATACAATATCATGGACCAATTTGGCATATGAATGTAAGTAATGGACAAAATGCAGAAAAGTTTACATTTGAATGAATTTAAGAGTAGAAAACATTACTCTAAGACCTGAAATACCTTTTGGAGAAGCCGTAAAAGGTTGTCTTGTGAATAGCCCCCATTTGTCTCATCATCCTTTTTACACTTCCACTTAAGCTGGAGAAAGGAGAAACAATGGCTTTGTAAAAGTCTCACTCAAAGAATGCAAAAATACACATAACCAACATACAGTTAAGACCATGAATAATGGGACAGTGACTAAGATTTTGTTCTGTTGTTCTGTTAAACTGCTTATCAAAAGTTCTTGAAGCTGCAGTTGACATCAGAAAAGGGATCACAGCTCTGCAGGGCTCAAAAGTCGTGGGACAGAAGCGGAAATACCATCAGGATCCACGACACTTTCTCATTGTTTGACCTTGTTCTGATCTGGGCTTAGCCTTTTGGTTCAGCGCTTTGGTCAACTGTGGCCCCGTTGTTTTATTGTAGGTGCTGCAGAAATAAAATGTGAAGTGACTGTGATTTGACACAGAAGCGCAGTAAAGGCCTGGCACAGCACCACTGCAGAGGAAATCCAGGACTTGGTGTTGTCCGTGGGCTCCAACGACAACAGTAGGGAAAATGAAGCCTAAATCAATGATATAACTGTAGCTTGAAGAACTTTTGATAAACGGATAAAAGAACGAACTGTTGCTCTATGTTTCATAAAGGGGTAAACATTTACGGACTAAACTGTATTTAGTTCACAATAGTTTGCATAATGAAGTTCTTTGCGCTGCGAGCTGGATTGTCGCGAGATCTAGGTGTTCAGTCTCGCGTATAATCCATCTTTTGAAAGGTTCCAACTAAAACGTCCGGGCTCAGATCCACAGGAGTTTTGGACCAATCAACAGTATTGTCGCGTGTCGGCGGGTTTTACATGCGCCGACAGCAACAAGCACTTTTAATGATACCAATAAACAACACAGCGATGTGGAAAAACATGAGGAACAGACAAACAAGCACAAGTAACATTAAAAAAACATAAATATTTAATTGCTTTAGAGTTGTGTTGTTTAGCTGCATTTTGAGTCTTGCTGTGATTAGGGCTGGGTACTGTTCGGTACTATTGGGATTGAAAAAAAGCTCAAATAAGTTGAAAAAAATGAAACAAAATTTTCTTTTATGGAATAAATGATCCTTATTGTTTTTTTATGGTTCTAGGTGACCAATAATTTAGTATAAGTATCTAATAAAGTATTGTTCAGGTACCGGCATTGTAAACCAAGCATCATACCCACACTACCCAGCCCTAGTTGTGATTGGCTATAACAAGGTGTGCTTGATCCAATCAGCGGCAAATATCCCCCTCGAAGTCCATCCCCTTCCCGAACGATTCAAACCGGAGCTTTTCCATATTGTTATTAAATTCTAAAGAAATTTACACTGTAAAATCAGTCTGGCTGAAAATACTTATCCCTGTCACAGCACGCCCCCTACCTTTAGTTTTGGAGTGCCGCTAGAACATCTGTCTCCCCCTAGATCAGGAGAGAAAACAATATTAATAAATAAAGCACACAAAAAGTCAAATTAGTGACCATTCAACAGCCTTAATCACATAATGAATGAACAATAAACAATTCTTATATTAAGCCGACTACAGGGATCAATGTGCTTTGGGAGCTTGACTTGTGTGCACTTGGTCTCGGGACAGATAAATCTTGGATGTGAACGGCCCGGCCTCCCTGAGAGTCCTCACCGGACTGTTGATTGAGAGCATCTCTTTCCTTTTGGATCTGCTCTCTAATGAGCCTCTGTTCCTCCTCAAGTTGTCTGGATCCCTCCTCTCTCAAACGGGTAATCTGGGGAAACACAAGCACACGAAATAAAGCGCAGATGCAGACATGATTGCATATAAACTTTCCCCGTGCAATAGTGTCCACATGCGAGCGTTTAGGAAAGTGCATTGTGTCATTTGAAGTAAGGGCCCTGGACTAGAGCCACCTGCTGGTTTACTCTTTATCTTTATTAGGATGAAATGCCGCTTCTGGCTGATAATTGCGCTCTCTGGCATTGAGGGAACCACTTTCCGCATTTTTGTTTAAGTCAATGTTCATTTCTTAAGATGAGACAAAAAACGAAAGTCCAATTATGCTCACGTCTCCACTGCTCTGGGTTTGTATGAGCTTTCAACATAAATGAATGCTTTGCTCTTACCTCTTCTTCAAGTGTCCTGGTCATCTGCACTTCATCTTGTCTATGGTCTTCAGCTTGTTGTTCTCTTGTCTCCAAATCTATTAAAGCAAGTATGGCAAAATAAAGAGTGCTCAAGTAGAAAAACATTTTAACATTGCCATGAAAATTTACCAAGCTTAATCTTCTTTCTCTTATCGTCGAGTTTCTTGTTTCTTTCTTCTGCTTGTTTTTTTGCAGCACAGATTTTATCATAGGCCGCCTGAAAAACAGAAATAGATGTGGGATAAAACAATGTGTAGTGTAAATACTCTCAGAACTATGTAAGAGCTTACTCTGGCAGCAGCATCTGTTAGAACCTCGAGTGCCTGGGACAGCTGGTGGAAGAGCTCCGCTGTAAAGAAACACAGACAAGATTAAAGCCTAGTCATTTAGAAGAGAACCAACAACAGGTTAAGAGTCCAAAATGCATTTTTCATAGTTTAAACCATGTCTGATGATTGCACTTTTCCTTGTGCTCCTCTCACATATCTTCTACTCAAACACAGAGCCTTTGCTGCAGGACCCCAGCCCCCCGTTTGTCATTAAACACACACGCACTCATACGTGCAAAGAGACCACAATAGCACTCTCCATCACGGAACCACCACACTGCGCTGCAGCTCGACCTAATCATTCACTTATGGGGGGCCTAGCAGAGATACTGTTTCTGCCTATAGGGACTGGCAATGCACACATAGCTCTAGAGATCACACTCAAGTTACCTACCTGCATAATGGACTTGAATCAAACCCAAGAGACGAGGCCTCGCCAGGGCCAGCAGGCACATGGATATGTCACAACATAAAGCCCGAGTACAATGCGAGCGGCTGAGGGGTGACACTTGTAATCGTGTGATGACCCACAGATGACACACAGGCTTCCCTTACAGACCTCACTTCCATGTGTTCCTCTGCTCTCGTGCGATAGAGACCACGTTTGTCCAAGAGCTGGTTCAAGTGTTGAGGCCCTCCAAACCGCTTCTTTTCCATTTCGGGGAAATCGACCCCCTGCTTTTGTATAATCCTCTGAACCCCTCAGACCAACCAATTTCCGTTTTCTTAAATCATCAGGAATACTCTGAAGCATCCAAGAACCACACAAACCTCACTAGAAGCCATGTTTTATCACAACCAGCCTAGTTTAAGGTGCTTTGTTCTTGCAGGACAACTGCGTATAAAAGAAAAGATTTCTTGTTTGAAAAGCTGGTTGGTGACAGACCACAGCATTCATGAAGCCAAGACGGAGCACCACACTATGGGAAAGCTGCAGGTGGCTGTCTGTCTTGTTGTCGAGCAACATCTGACAACACCCAGTAGAAAACCCCAGGACGATATACTGTGGGTAGTTCTCCAAATCAAATTTCTAAGGAAGAGTAGCAGGGCCTTGTCCCTTTATTAACAGTTTTATTAGTTACTTGATAGAGAATCTAATGGATTATGTCACATTGCAGTTTATTTTTATAGTCAGAAAAAACATTTAACATCTTACCAGCTTTTGGGTTGTCTGGGTTTTTGTCTGGATGGCACGTCAGGGCTTTCTGTCTGTACGCCTTTTTGAGCTGAAAGCAAAGACAAGACGGATCCAAGTTAAAAACAGGCTCAACAGACAATTTTCATCTCATACATTTTCATTTTGGTACTTAGAATAAATGGAATAAAGTCTGACACAAAGGCACAGAGGTGACATGTGGACGTAATTGTGATTAAACTAGGGTTTGTAATGTTTGGACCAAACCAACACTTAACTAGATTCTCTGTTTTATGTCTTTTGGACGTGTTATTTCAGCGCACGGTAAATTACTCTTACGGCTATCTCAAACTATTCCAGGGCACAGAGCCAGTGTGGAGTGAAGATTACCGTTGTCAAAGAATGACAAAAGTAACAAATTATCCAACACTTCTAAAGTTACACACTGATATTTTTCTCATGATTTTTTTTATAATACAATTGTTGGTGTTGTTAATGGCAAGGTGTTTCTCATCAGATCTCCAGTGGCCAAAGGAAGGGAATTGGTAAGACTTGCCATGAAGCCCATCACACAAAAGCCTGAAATCCTGCGCTCATGTGCATCGCATGCTAAAGCTCGAGCTCATAAATCATCATACACGCAGCTCGGACACACGCAGATACACACTTTCTCACCAGCCCTAATCATCCGTGCCAGCGTTCTGCACATGTGCACATACCCCCCTGAGCACAAATCAATCTGCCGCCTCGGACTCAGCCGGGTCAGCCACAGAATCCTCGGGTCTGGGAAACGTTTGGCGTCCTGTCTTAATGGCATGTGCAGTGTTTCCCTGTGCAATCTTTTACACTTTTTATGTCTTGTGATTCAGCCAAAACACACAAATCTGGCTTTACAGGGGGGAAACAAAACTTTGAGGCAATTGAGCAGAACAAAATAATCCATCAGTGTCCAAACCTTTTTACGGCAGCTCCAAGGAGGCTCCATGACAGTCAACATACACACATTAGGCAGTAACACCACTGTTTACACGTGTATTTATTTACAAGTTGAATCTTAACTTCGAAATGTCACAAGCTCCTTTGTTCTACCTCAAGGTCAGCGTCACGTTTTCTCTCCTTCCATCCAACGGTAAATGAGTGTGTGGTTCATAGTGGGGGCTTCCTCAGACTAGACATCATTAAGGGATATTTAGTCTTGTTGCTTGGCACGCGGAGCCGCCTTGCGGGCCGAGACTGACACGCAGCTCTGTGGACTCTCGCCAGAATGGACTGATTCCCCTCAAAACTACTTCCACTATAGCCTTATTTGTCCCAAGTTTTTGGTTTCAGTGTGCGTAGCTTTCAAGTCATCTCAGTGGGAGTTTTATTTGATATTAATTGATTTTGTATTTTTATCTGTCTCATATTTAACAACCAGTCCACACTTATTTGCTTTTGCTAAAACATAATTGTAGCTATTGTTCTGAGCTCGGGATCTCAAGTACAGATGATACTATTGCATTTGATCTCTGTAATGCTCCTTCATTATGTGATCAGTGATGTCATTATACTAGATACAATAATTACTCTGGCATCCTGCAGGTTTGAGCAGGAATAAGGGCTGCAACTAATGATTGTTTTAGTAAATCAATTAATAGGTAAATTATTTTTACGTTTAATCGTTTGGTTGCAAAATGTTTTTTTGTTTTTTTTACCACATGAAGCTAAAGTGTTTGAGGACATGCTGATAGAGTAAACGTAAAGGTAATGTTTGTAGGATCATCTTAGTACAGGTTTTGCTATATGTGAACATGACATTCCACATTTGAAACCTATAGAATTCAGTCTGTGATTGTGAAAGTGAGAGATCATTTTATATTCATTTACAAACTGATTTTGCCATAGGATCTGGCAGCCCTCAGAGTGGGGCTCTTTTTGCTCTGAAAAGCAAATGGGCAGGAGACTTTTCTCATATCTGGGGACAAAGAAGTAAAATATTTGCAAAAAAAAAAACATTAAATACCCTTTACCTTTAGAGACCAAATAGTTTTTTCATCAAAAATACAACATATTGATGTAATTCTTGCTCTGTTTGAGTCTATGTACAGTATATCCCAGGAACATTTCAATAATCGATTAGTCGCTGATTCATCAATTAGTTCTTTCAGCCCTGTAGTAAGAATCAGTAACAACACTATTCTGCATCCTCACCCTGCACACCTTCTCCTGTCCTTCGACACATGCAGGCAGCCGAAAAGATACACGTGGGTGAAAATCCGCAGTAAGTACAGCAGATGTTTGACAATGCTTTGGCTTCTGTCGCTTTTTGCCGAGCTCAGCGTGTTTAGATGGTGTTTAGGAGCGTCTTTGTCTCACTGTAAACACCTTGGTCCTCACCGCTAATTTAGCCTCTTTCCTTCCTCCTCCTCCTCCTCCTCCTCCTCCTGGTTTCGCCTGTCTCCTCCTCTCTCACGCTGGCCTGTTAAATAATACATAATTACAGCCATCAACGCTGTAACACGCAAGCTTTAATTAATGCCATTTGATCTTACAAAGTGGAAACCGACTTATAGGCAAGTGCTCTTAGATGAAGTAAAAGCAGAAGACCTCTGCTAAGGCCAGACGAGAGTGAAATACACATCTACTGTATTTCAAAAACAGCAGAAAAAAGCCTGTCAACCCAATACTATTGAACAGTGGTTATCAAATTATTTGACATGAAGAGACGCTGCAGGAAAAACTACTTTTACATTTTCAGTTTGCTCTCTTATCATATAAACCTTCACCAATACACAAATAGATGTAAATGACCTAAGCTTTACAATAAGGAGTGCACTGATTCAATGTTTGTGTCAATTCAATGCCACTTTTTGGCGACAACATCTCCACTTTAGTAGTGCTGACTGACTCCAAACTTTCCAGTCTTGCACTTGTACTTCAGAGGAATTTTTCAATATTGAATTCCTAACTGGATTTATTGAGTTTTGAACTCAAATTGAATTTTTACAGATGTTTTTCACAAATGGCTAGTTCCAATTCAAAAACAAAAAAATCAAATCTTTGGAACCAATATATCAACAAAACGCAACCATAAATTTAAACCTAGCTCAATCCATTATTTACATTCTGTTGCCAAAAATATTGGCAATTTTGGCCATTTTATGGATATTATTATTTTTATATGAAAACACAAAAAAAATTTCAGCAGTCAACAGCAAAAGTTTCAAATTCAGCATGCAATTTCATGTTTTTTTCCCTATTCGCCTTAACAGATCATTTGACCTCCCAAGTACCACCAGGCCAAGATGAATAACAAATGAGGAATAACCCCAATCTAAAATATTGGACACAATTATGTCTGAACTGGGTGTAATCCTTAAACCAGACACCCAATTTAAATGCAATACTGGAGCACACATAAAATAATGTCTAACTAAATTAATAAAATCTTAATTTCCACTTGAACCAAGTATGTGTACCACCAGTGTTACACATACCACAGTTTGAGAACCACTGATATTTTACCGGTATGCAACATTCAACAAACTTAACTGGTCTTACATTGCAAACTTTGAAAATAGTGAACTGGAAAGCAAACAATCAGGCCAACAGTAGCCTAATGATCAATGCTGTGTAAAAGACAGAAATCCTGTCTTTTGTAGCTGCCCTAAACGTAGCAGTGTGCCCACATCTTGCACTGATTAGAGCGGCCTTTGCTGCCAGTTCGAGCTGACAAACTGGTCGCGGAGCAGCAGCCACAGGACGAGCCGGCTCTGCATGGCTGACTAGCTGCCTGATCTGCCACGGGCCCATCCTCCTTAATTACTGCGCCGTGCCGGTTACAGACGTTTATCAGCAGCATAGGAACAAAAGCAAAACATCTGTGAAGGAGCAGGGCGAGTGCCATGACACCATAAGTTCAAAGTCAGGGCTAAACATTTATCTGTAATTATGTGCAGTGTTCAAAATGGTCACAGACTGATCCCACATTCTTGACTGAGCTAAACAAATTAGACTTTTACCTCAAATTAATCATTTTCATAACAATGAAGCCTTGGATTATATTATAGTTCGTAAGCATAAGGGCTAACTTTGACAGGCAGTTTTTCTGAACCCGAAACAGCAGTTGTTTCTGGAAGGATCGTGGAAGTCGTACTAACATACTGAAGTTGACAAGTCCCACCAGCAGAGCAGCAGGGGTCACTCACAACAACCTGTCTGTTCTGAAACTGACTCAAAGAACCAGGCCCTGACTGAAAACAGTGGGAGCAGATCAGCTGTCCTTGTTTTTCTCTAAAAGTTAATGCACTTTCCGTTAATCTCTACAAGGAAAAATGTTCTGTGTGAATGTGGAAGCTGAAGAAACCTCACACAAAGCGGTCTGTGGTAGGTAAAGGAGTTATTACACAAGCTATTATGCATGTGCACAACTAAATGAGGTAGGTAGCCTTCAGCAAAGCCCCAAAAATCCAGGATCATTATAAAACATAGCCTCACGCCATTTCCCCTCACAATTATGGTTCAAGCCAAAAGGGAAGACAACGCTGCGAAAGGCCAGATACTACAGTGAACCAGGAGGATGCATAGTGAAAATCCCTTGGGCCAACACACCATGTTTACAAGCTGTGGCTAAGCTTTCATAAACAGCTTGGAACAAGAGAAACTTCCCCTACATGCCTGTAATGTGGTGACACACACCACATACTGCTGCATTACTGAACACAACTGTTGCACATCTGATAAAGGCTATGAGATGTTTTTTGTTTTGTTTTTTTAATTCGTGATTAAATTGATTTCATCAAAAATTACAACTATTTGCTGTCTCCACAAACATTACACAACTAGTATTTCTTTACCATTACAACCATTATTTTCTGCAAATGCGTAGAATAAAGTGTAGAATCTACACAAGCCACAAGTACTGACTTTTCACTTAAAGAGAACATAACAAACCAAATTAACGTATTTCAATAGTTTTTGATGAGATCTTCATAATAGAATAAACAACTGGAGGCCCATTGATTTGTTGAAATGTTGTAGGGGTTTGAGCTCATACAGCCTCAACAATGACGCTATCTAGTGGCCATTCAGAAGTATTACAAGGTTGAACAACCTTTCAAATATATATATTTTTTGGTTCTGCTAAAAGAACAGATAAATGCCTTGGGTCTGGGACTCTCATGTGTCTGGCACTTATATTAGTCATCTGTAAATCCGAACCATATGGACTGTGTAACTAGAAAACTGCACATCAAGCTAACAAACAAACAAAAAAATATATTTTTCGAGCATTCAAAAATTATGTTTTTGTGTGCATAATTTACATTCCTGGTAACCAGTGCTAAAATGCCTTTTATTTGAGCCTAGAGATCATAAAGCATGCTTTGCTAACTCCTAAGCTAACTGTGGATCCACACACCTCTTTAGCTGTGGCTGTGCTCTCCGCGCCCAGAAGCCCGTACAGGTCCATTTGTAAAAGCTCTTTCGTTTTTCCGGACATGTCTGCTTTACAAAAGCACAAAAGTGTACAAGAATCTCACACTACGCAGTGTAAACGACAGTTTTAAGTAGCAAAGGTTTGTTGATGTTGATTTGAATCAGCGCGTGCGTTTGACGTATTTCACCTTTGAACTTCCGCATTGCACTCTGGGAAATGTAGTTGTTCATAGCCTGAAGATGAAGTCTGTTTTTTTCCAAGCTAGGTTTTTTTTTATTATTATTATTAATTTATGTAAGCATACAAATACTGCTCTCATTTATAATTATATAGGAGGAGTGATTTTCTTTTCATTGCTACGATATATTTTAAGCACACAGGCTATAGTTTGATCAAATTAGGTCTATAGCAGGGTCTCCAACCTTTTTTTTTACCCCGGGAGTTAGTTTTGTGTAACAAAAATGGCAGTGAGCTACTTATGCTTCAATGAAACATGCATAACTAGGCCAGGACTGTCAAGATGATCATTCAACACAATAAAAGAAAATTACAAATTCAGCTAAATGTCTGGAGATTTTTTGTTCAGAACAAAAAAATCATCTAAAATTTGACTCATCAAGCTTATGTAGATATGTAGAAAGCCTTTGGCGAGCTACTTGCAAAAGGGCTGGCGGGCTACCAGTAGCTCCTGAGTTACTGGTTGGAGATCCCTGGCCTACAGTGATACACACAATGAAATGTATTTTTATATCTACTGAAAAATTGTAATTAGGCTATACAAATAGCAAATACATTATTGAATTATGTTTCTGATTATTGTAAACAGATTTTAAATACAAATATGATCTTTTTTATGGCCTACAACATTTCCATTTTCTAATATTGGCCTTTAGTCAATGCGGTCAAGCCAGGATCACAGTCATAGTTGAAGCTACATGAGCCAGTGAGTATGGCATGCAGCTGTGGCCTACACTCTGCATACTCACTCCCTCTCTCCACTACATACCATATCCTTGTGTATGTGTTTTCTTTGGCTGCTGCTGACCTCCTGAATAACAGAAAACTCCCACAGACCTAATAGGGCAGGTTATTACAAAGTCTCCCACCTACACTGTCCATATAGGGTTAGTAGCCTCAATATTTGTAAATACCGGTATGTTAACTTTAAAAACACAGCTGGACTTTCATGTGCATAGAAAGAAACTCCAAAAAAGCTCTTTTTGATGATCATGAAGACAACATACTTAAAATATAGAATATTGTTCAAAAATAATACAAGTTGTAGCTGGATAAAAGGATAATTTGAGAAGTTTATTTTAACTATGTATTTGCATGAAACCTTGATTATCTTTGGTATTAATAAAGTTTTGTCATATGGATGGAATAAATTACCGCATCAACTCATTGGTCTATTCTATCACAGTTAACCATATGCCCCATCACATCACATTGGTTGGTGAGTTGGCTTCATGTACTGAAAATGTTCAGTTCAATCCACAAAAAAAAGGTTAAAAGGGTAACAAATATTGCTCCTTTTGCTATGTTTGTTGAGCTGTGTGTGGTGCATGTACAGCATACAGTACCAGTTATGTTTTTTCTATGTTTTCAACACTATTTACGTTGTATGATCCTCATTTAAGGCATTAACACAAGGTATTATGTAGAGAACAAAAAGGGTGAAATAACTATGTTTCAAAATTGGCACACTCAATGAGCTTTGTAGTGACCAGATAGCCCTGTGCCACCAAGCCACTAGATTACAAAGTGTTAATGGTGTTTCTGACACGTGCCTTCTCCCAAAGAAATCCAAAAATACCTTGATATCACAACAAGTGTCCTTTATTTGCCATATATTCTTTGACACAGTCAAAAGACAGCACCTCCACACTCTAGCACCTGGTGTGCCTGATAAGCTCCCTTAAGTAGTGGGAGGTGTCTACCAAATCAAGCTGACCACAGGTGCTGGTGTATGTGGCTTCCTCAAGCTTCATAAGGTAGTGGCCTCGAATTATTTTCAAGTCATGTGAAGCGAAATCCATTTCTGGTCACTACATTGAGAAAATGTCAAAAGTGTGCAAAACAGTAGTCAAAGAAAAAAGTGTCTATTTTGAAGAATCTATTTCAATCTTCTTCTTTTTTTTTTTTTTTTACATATGTGTTCATTCATAAATGAATGCCTTCAGTGAGAATCAAGGACAAGCTTGTACCAATGGAACATAACTAAAGTGGCTGATATCAAGAAGTCCTACCAATCGCTAAAAAGAGCTGGACTGAAATACACTGGAGTGTTTTTTTTTTTTTTTGTGGGCACATGACAATGGCCATTTAATTAAAAAAGGGCAAATAGTAAAACATAGTTTACAGCAGTGTTTAGATTACAGCTGTCTACCCTTTGTGTCGGGCCTTTGTGTTATAACTATATGGATCACATAACTAGATCCTGTTTAACTTGTTCAGGCCTTTGGCACAGAGAAACGTATCCCAGGAAAACCAGGCATCATGCAGGGCATTAATAAGCCTAAATTCATATTGAGAGTTTAGAATTTTCACTGAATATTCACAATTGTCTTGTTTTTTTGTTTTGTTTTTAATGGCCCTCTGAATATTTAAAACAACTGTGTTAACTATGCTAACTATGTTTCTACAGATTTACGCACCAAAGTGTTAACTTTTCTTGCAGGACTTTCTGGCTAGGGTCATAGCCCACAATATGAAAGGTCAAGAACTGATGGAAGGAGCCTGGAGGTCTCGCCCATGGCTATACTTTTCTCTATTTCAGAGGTGCCCAAAGGTTTTTCCATGGTGGGCCAAAATTTAAAAGAATTAACAGTGATGGGCCAAATGCAATACTGTTTTACAAACCATACTCAACAGATCTAAGATTAAATATCCTTTAATTACTATGCTATTAAAGCTTGAACAGGCTATTATTCACTGCCATGGAGATATTATTTTGATAATTGTATGTATTTTACTTTACTTAATTACTATTGACTATGCAGTTGCAGTTTTGTCTGTTCTGCCACAAGTTAATCAAAGTAGATACTGCTTACAAATGTACCACCATCTTGAGGGCCGAATCAAACTCCTTGGAGGGCTACTTGGGCACCCCCTGCTATTTTCTGTCAAGCTTGATAATGACGAATATAACTCAACAGGAAATTGGCCTGTGTCATAGTACTGATATTGGGCTTTGACTGTTTTGCAGGCTTTTTTTTTTTATCTTTGAAATTTGGCAATTTTCGTCGAAAATAAAAAAATGTATTTGTGTTAGACTAGGCCTATGTGTCAAGATAACCAATCAGCTGGCCGTACAGTCAATATTTAGTAAATACATTGATGTTTTGAGCATTTTTATTTGTATGTGCCAACTTTGCTTTCAGTGGAGGCTCGCAGTCGAAGGACGAATGGTCGCGATTTCGCTTTTACTTTGAAAGCAGCAGCAGGAAAGCCGTGCTTGACCCTGTGCGCACTTGACTTGATCAATCTTTCCCAAGTGACTGAAAGCTGTTTTGGCCGCAATGCTTTGAAGGAGCTGCTGTACCATCCGCATACCACACGGACCGACCTACCGCACTGTGCCTACACTTTCACCAGCCCAATGTTTGATGTTTTTACACCAAGCAAGATGTCTGTTTAGAGGACAATCACGTCTGGAAAAAAGAAAAAACGCGAAAGGACGCATTTTTCCATGTGCATATCTATGGAATAAAGCCAGGTAAGACATCCTTAACAATATACACATGATGTATGCACGTGTGATGGTGCTGTGGGCGTCCAGGGTTGCAGTGTCACCTTTACATCCCGTTGCATTTCTCATAAGGTGTCTATTGGCCAATGAGGCTGTAGGTCCCGTTATCGCCACGGGCAAGAAAAGAAAACATCCCAAAGTAGCAAATCGGCAGACTCTTGCTCTCAGTGCTCCCCAAGTCATTATGTAATAACTGATGTATAATGCACAATGGTTGCAGAATTGTGCGTTGGTGCCATGGTCCTCCATCCCGTATCAGCATCCTCGTCGTGGCCAGAATGGAGAGGAATCCTTGGCACAAACACAGTTCCTACTGATCAGCTGAAGATAGTGTGATATCAGCGCTTGTTCTGTGCCGTCTCATGTTTGCACTGCTCTTACAGATATGGATCGATCAGCAGATGAGCCGTGTACACTCATCTGGCAAAATCTCACAAAGTGCCTGGATAGAAATAGGCTTCAAATTACAACAAATTCCAAAAATACGCAGGCAGTCTGTTACTCCCTTAAAAAGAAAAGGGAAAATTGGGGGAGTGGATAGTTAGGACTGTGAGTGTGGCTCTATGAATTCCAGATGGCAAATTATAAATGTTGTTATTTAGGTGCTTGTATGCAAATTGCTGGCTTAAGCAATAATTTCCATGTCAACACTTTATTCAGGTCTTTTGTCAACAGATCCACTTTTTATGAGATACCGACTAATGAATACAATTGCTCTGAGCTGTTTGAATAATCTATAAATCTATAATAATATATAATAATTGTCACGCCCATGTAAAGCTGCAGATGTTCTAGTGCTACAAAGTGGCAGATGATGTCCTGGCTCATACCTACGTGTTGATGCAGTACAGGAGCAGTGGGCTGATGTGTGGGCGGCGAAACCAGAGGACACATGAGGAGGTTTGACTTGAATGCTGTGAATCAGCTTGCTTTTAGTGCTGGGCATGTGGGAGCATGGCAGACAAGGTCACCAAATTAAACTGAACCTATCATTGCAAAAGTGTTCCAAGAATCCAGATGTATTCTTTAAGGTTATGCAACACAGCTATTAGAAAAGTCTGTGTATTCCAATGAGAAAGAAATAAATGTAAAAAAAGAGAAATTGTATTCTGAAAGAGGAACAGGGGCCGTCATATACAGCATGCCTATCTCATGCTGTGCTTCCTGAGTCAGGAATTCAGTCCTTTCCTTCCTCCTAAAAAGTTCTCGACCCAGCCTGGAGTGCCCCTTTTCATGTCCTCTGACTCATAACTTTTCTGAGAGAGAATCTATTTTACACAATTCTCTGCATTTCGCACAAGTGCCTTCACAGGTTTTCATGACTAAGACAAAATCTCCTGTCCGTCAGTGATGGAGGGTGAGGCACTTGCTGGAAGGCAGAGATTCACTGGTTTTGTTCATTCTTACTAAACAGACAGGGTTACGGGAGCATTTGTCTGAACACAGCTCTTTGATGGGGCCTTTTGTGAAACTCCATTGTGTGGCTGCTGCTGCCACGGTAACACTCTGGCAGCAGAACTAATGCTGCAGTCAGATGTGACAAATGTCTTCCTAGGAAGGACTTGATTTTAAAACCCAATTGGCAAGATGTGCCATACAAGGTGTTGTTTTTCTCTTACCTGTGAAATCTGAGTCATGCATGTAGGTAGAATACAAAACGCACTGAAAGGAGCTCTTTTAATTCACTTGTTTCTTCGTAAAAAATAAAAGACACATTTTTGTGACTTCTCTAACACCTTCTCTCAGTATCTCATCTGTGTATCTTGTCCTTGCCAAGGATAAAATCAACAGAACACTAGAGACAGGAGAATTTGCAACTTTTTTTTTTACATGCTCTTACAATAAGGCAGTCTTTTGCTGCGTGTTGGTTTAGTAGAGGGTGGGAATGTGTTCATACTAGCTTCATACACTTCTACTGAATCTGTTTGACAAGCGGGAGGGTGTGTCTCGTTGGTAAAAGAGGAAACTGTCCCCTTGGACTACTACAACAAAAGGTGCACTAGTGGGACCAGCATGTGCATTCAGGTCAGTGTCAAATTTACTTTTATGTGAACTGTGTCAACTCTTCTCAGGATAAAAGATTAATAGTAAAGCTCTTAGTATAAAGTTAGCATTTGTTTGTTTACTGCTCAATTTTGTGTTGTCATTATTTATTGAAATTTTAACAAAACCAACTGCAAGCACCACTAAATATGAAACCATTAACAGGATTACAAACTGGGGATTATCCATCACAATGCAGACGCTAATTAACATTTAACTTTGTTAGAGGGCTAATCTGTCTCTTCATCAAGCTCCCAATGCCTTTAACCACAGAAAAATTATGTGTCTTGCATATTTTTAATTGTGAATGCAGCTTTTCCCACTAAAGGCAGATTGATGCATTTCCATGAAATTGCAACTATTCTGTATGCGAACAGTGTTTCTTAAATCTATAAGCATTTGTTGACAATAATCTTCAGTGCATCTGGTTATACAGTATTGGCTAAAAATGTAGCCTATAGTTGTGGAGCTACTGGTAGTTGGATATTTAGAATATGTTGCCTTTGCCAGAGGAAGTGTATATCTCGAGTACCTTGTTCCTTCCTACATTTGGTGCAGATATCTGGTATGCCACTGTTATTGAGTTTTCCTGGAGTAATGTACATTCACTTCAGCCAATTGTACTGTAATAATTTGTAACTAGTTTTAGTAGTTTCTGAGAGCCAGGCCTTTTGGACCTTTGATGGGCTGTCAGTAAGCCTCTTGTCTTTGAAATTGGATTAACATGGAATGTATGGGACAGACAGGAAAGCTGGCCGACATCACTGACTCATCCACAATGTGCCGACTTGTCATTTCCTATTCTGTTTTTCCTCTCTGATAGCGCATTGTTTTGGTCTGTTTCCTTTGTGCTGGATAACATTGTATATACAAACTCGATGTTTTCATATTAAAGGAGACCATGTTGTGGGGGATGGCCAATTAATCAGATTCATTTTGATAATATTTCTTTTACCTAAATTGAAAAACATCTAAAACTGTAAAAACAATCTTTCATACTTTGTGCAGTACAATTATTGTTTCCAAAAATGTCTTTGGAATGTGCAGTTTTGTTTTTCTCCACAGTTGGCTCTCATGTAAACAATATGCCTGTAATTAATGGTGGTATTATGTTATGAGCTTCTCCTGTTTGGAAGTCAGGAAATACCACATTTGAGTTCACAAGTTCATTAAAATGCATTTTTTTTATGTGCAAGAGACAAAATATATATTCTGTATACAGTATATTTTATTTTTCATTATCGGCTCATTAGAAATCTGTTGTAAATATTGTGAATTGTCAATACAAGCATCATATACAAGCATCATTTGTACTCCCTAATTACATTTCCTGTAAAACATCTCAGTAATTTGCTTAAGGTACACTAAACCTGACATAATTTTGTACTTCCTGTGTAGATCTCCCAGCCTTAATGTCGGGCAAATCAGATCGCAAAAATAAATGGGCTGCCGTGCGAGGTCGCCTGGGGTCGTCCCAGGACTCGGACACCCAGCAGGAGGCAAACCTGGAGAGCGCGGATGCGGAGCTGTGCATCAGGCTGCTGCAGGTGCCCACTGTGGTCAACTACTCGGGGCTGAAGAGGCGCCTGGAGGGCAGCGACCAGACATGGATGGTTCAGTTCCTGGAGCTGAGCGGGCTGGACCTCCTGCTGGAGGCCCTGGACCGGCTGTCTGGGCGAGGCTGCTCCCGGATCGCAGACGCCCTTCTGCAGCTCACCTGTGTCAGCTGTGTCCGGGCTGTCATGAACTCCTCTGCTGGGATACATTTCATTATAGAGAATGAAGGGTACATCCGGAAGCTCTCCCAAGGTGAATCTCCCTTTTCACTGCTTTGATGAATTGAAAGGAATGTATATGATTGACCATAATGTTTCTTTAGTCATTTAATAGATAATCATTTAATTATAAGAAAACTACAATTACACATGCATTTCAATACACGCCAATTGATTAGAAACTGGTTGACAGAACTGGATCCTTATGATTTAGTTTTCAATCATAATTTTCCAGATCCATAGTTGTTTTTGTTCTCTTTGGCACAACTTCAGCATAATTTGCTTTTCAAACTTATAAACGTCACTTGAACCAGTTAAAGTTGTCTCCAAACTTGCCTTAGTCAACTTCTAAATTTTGTCCCACGAAAATTATATTGATATTTTCTTGTAGCTAGTTAGCTGTAGCTGTTATGTAGGCCTAGTAAATGGAAAATCCCCTGGTCAGGAAATGTCTCATAATCATAGTTTGTTTACGGCCATTAGAAAGTCTCTTTTATCTACACTACTGGTCTACATCAATACTCCCATAGGTGCAATGTTCAACTCAAAGTGATTAAATGGCAAAAACACTGTTTGGGTCAAGACTTAGGGTTAGGTTAGTGTTGAAATGGAGCTCGTCTTCATTTGAACCACAATAGAACACAAAAACTATGGATTCACGGCGACTTGCTTGTGTGTTTATGATGCTCTGTAGCTTTGGATACTTCGAACATGATGGTGAAGAAGCAAGTGTTTGAGCTACTGGCCGCACTCAGCATGTTTTCCTCAGACGGACACCGGCTGGCTTTGGATGCCCTCGACCACTACAAGGTAAGCTAAGGTTAATGAGAATGCTCAATTCATTTCATTATGTCTCCTTCAATAATGCCATCTAGTGGTGAACTGAATGTGGCAAAACCTTTATATATTATTTATGAATTATGTCCTGTTTTTTTTTATAGGGAGTAAAAGTGCAACAGTATAGGTTCAGTGTGATCATGAATGAATTGCAAGCCACGGATAATGTCCCCTACATGGTAACACTGCTCAGCGTCATCAATGCTGTCATCTTCGGCACTGATGACCTCCGGCAGAGAGACCGAATGCGAAAGGAATTTATCGGTGCGTTGCTTCAGACGCTTTTAACTGTAATATTGTTTTCTTTTCTCTTTTTTTGTGGTATAAATGCAAAGGTGCAGCAGGTTATTAGCACTCACTGTTATACAAATACATCTGCCACAGGGGCTGTCTATGTATAGGTCTAATGGCCTCATTTTAATTTGATTAAATACACAATTATAAAATTCTGTGTACTACCTATTGTAATAGTACAAATGCATTTGATTATTTACAATATGTTTATATATTGTTCTTGTTAGCTTAATTTGTGAGATATATTTTAAGAGGCTTAAGACTTCTGTACAAATTCAGTAGTAGCCCACACTGTGCCCCTCTTTGTGTGGTAGAAGAAAATAGGTTGCGTTCAAGTGACATCATGACATTCCAAAAAGCCTATAGTTTAAAATTGAGGTGGAGAATAACTGAAAGTACTTATTAAATATGGTATCTGTCAAAATGCAGATTTCTAGTCTTATTTCTCTAGAAAACATGGGCCTACCACAGTAAACAAAAAAAAAGTTACTAAAGTCTTATTTTCTCATAAAGGTGTCCAAAAGTGGAGACGATATGCAAAAACAAGTGCCCAGTATAAAGCTCTTTCAGCCATAAGAATAATATTGCAGGTTTGTGAATCCAATCACCAATAATTATCAGGGAAAACATTAGTCTAAAACTTTTTGTCTGCCATAGAGTTGTATTGGCACCTGCTCTCCAACTGAAACAGAATTGTTTAACGTGAACGCAACCTATTGTTTCTTGGATTAGGACAAGAAACAATATGTGCAGTGCTATGCAAGGTTATGAAGCTACATACAGATGTTTAAAATAAATATTGTATGACTTTCTGAGCTGCTTTACCATTGGTTAATTTGTCTGATTGACCACACCTCTTTTGTGATTTTCCACCTGCCACTGTGAATGACTATCCCCAATTCTAAGATAATAGTGATTGCCTTGCTGACACAATCTGAGTGCTGTTTTCTGTTTTATTGTTCTTCTCAACAGGCCTTCAACTTCTCGATATTCTCCCAAAATTAAGGTAAGCGTTTCTTTTATTTCATGCATTAACATTTCTGTTTGACGAGTAAACCTTTGAAACTCTGTAATTATCAAAGTTGTTTTCCTGGCTGCTTCCATTAAGTGTAATCTTTAAAGTAAAAGGTTAGCTTGTTAGCTGCTGCGGATGACATTTAGAAAAGTTTACCTCTGTCTATGCCACATTGCACAGGGAGCAGGATGATGAAGATTTGATGATTCAGTGTGAAGCTTTTGAAGAGGCTATGGCTGAAGATGAGGAGGAGCTGCTGAGAGTGTACGGGGGCATTGACATGAGCAACCACCTTGAGGTTTTCACCACACTCTTCAGCAAAGTAAGAATGACAAAACATGACGCAAGTTGAGCGGAGCTAATGTCCACTAGTTCAAATTCTGCTAACATTTGTCCACACAGGTAAGCAGTTCTCCAGCCTCCCTCCAGCTGCTCTCGATACTGCAAGCCTTGCTGCTGCTTGGACCAGAGCGCACTGACATATGGGTGGCAGTGGAAGCCATCGTCAACAGAGCCATCCTGGTGGCCCAAGACTGTGAGATAGTACTCATTTAATTTTAAACGGGTCTAAAGGCCAGCTCATGATCCACTCAGAGATACTGTCGACATTCAGAAAAGACGTGAAACAAAGGTTGCCTATAGCTGATGACATAATAATTTGGCCAAACATACATTGTGGAAATTTTACAAAATACTGAATGGCAAGCTCCTACTCTTAAAATGCTTTGTGCTGTTGCAGTGGCATGGTTACAAAAAGGCAACTTCAAGCATCATGATACTTTGATTACTGTCACCTTTTTGTATATAGTGTAATTCATGCAGTCTCATTCACAAAATGTGCTCATTCATTATACTAGTTTAGGATATGTACATGCTGCAGCATGCACCATCAATACTAATCAATAAATGTACATAACAAGAGGTAGTATGTCCATGTCGTTTCACTGGGAGGACATTCAGAAAAGCTAAGTAGTAGAGTAAGAGGAGAGTTATGAAGGCGTGTTTTCTACTTGAGTCATTTTCTGTTAAATTAATTATCTGAGGCATTTTTTGCACAGCTGCATTGCTGACGACAGTAATAATAGTTGCACACAAGCATTTTGGCTGAAAAGGTGATATACTTAATTTAAACAACTTAAACATTGTGCTGAGTCAGACAGAGTCCATGTCATTATGAGGTCAGCTCCCAATAATTCCAACAAGAATTTGGGTTAAAGGTCATTTTGCAGAGTGGAGGTTGGAAGTTTCTGAGATCGCATGAACATGGCATGGTTTAAAATATGACAATAATGAATGAAAAAAGGCCTCACCACAATATTGCAAAAGCTTTTTTGTTCATATTTAAAATATTTTACAATAAGACTTTAGTTTTTTTTTAACACTTCTGTAGATAACTGTTTTTGAACATGGCTTTTAATAAGTGTGTTTTTACCTGTAGCTCAGATGGGCTCCTGTGAGAAGATCATGCAGCGGCTGATGTCCTCCAAGGGGAAGAGCTACCAGGGACAGCACGAGTTGGATGGACCTGTGGATAAAGCTGACAAAGCCGTGCAAACAGGCGACCTGGACGTGACTGAAAAGCCGGACATAAGCCAAAAGTCTCCTCAGAAACCGTTATGTGCCTCTCCCCCTCCTCCACCCCCGCCTCCACCTCCACCACCACCTCCTCCAGGCCCAGGTGTACCCAACAGTTGCCCCCCGCCCCCACCTCCTCCACCACTACCGGGACCGGGACTGACCGGAGCTCCCCCTCCTCCCCCACCTCCTCCACCACTACCGGGACTGACCGGAGCTCCCCCTCCTCCCCCACCTCCTCCGCCGCTTCCGTGTGCTCCAGGGATGCCCCCGCCGCCGCCTCTGCCTGGCATGGGACCCCCTCCGCCGCCACCTTTACCGGGAATGGGCCCCCCGCCGCCCCCTCCGCTGCCGGGTATGGGACCCCCACCTCCGCCCCCTCCTCCGGGCACGGACGTCATCGTGGCCCAAAGCGCTCAGAGCCTCGGCCGCAGTGTCTCTCTCAGGACGCACCGGTGTCCCACACTGAGGATGAAGAAGCTCAACTGGCAGAAACTACGGACTGTTGCAGGTGATGGGCTTCTTGCTCTTCTGTCACTCAAAATGATCGCCAAATTGAATACTGGTCTAGTTTGAAGTGCAAATACAACCTTTATTTTCATAGACTCGTATCCCCCTTAAAGTAAACTTGCACTACTTGCTTTTCTTAAGTTTCAAAACCATCATTCACAGTGTAACTTCTTGCATCCCAAACATTTAGTGGTGTTTAGTTGTTGTGATTGATGCATTCGGTCTCAAGAAGAGTGATCTCATATCCATTATCACTTTTTCAGCAATTTAATAGGAGACCAATTTGTTTTGGTTGTCATTGCGTGGCCGATTTAATTTATTAGTTTTTATGCAGTTAAGGCCCTGCACCCAATATTGTTCCTAATAGTGAAATGGTTTTGTTCCCCTTTAGTATATTGTAAATTCAGACATTTGTGTAAAAATAGTTTTCATCAAATTATATAGCATTTGTATTAAATTCATGAACATACAGGCTAGTTTTTGTATGGCATTACTGTGAAAGTGTCCCTGAAAGTTGTGAAATGTAATGATAAACTCATCTCTGTAAAGAATTGGGATGTTAGAAAGTTAGGAATGAGTTTTGACCACTACTGTTGGTGCCACACTGATAATCAAGCCAAAACATACTACGGCTATACAACAGAGATGGGGCAAAGCTACAGCATGACCCATATCATAAATAACTATTTTATTCTGTTCTGTAACACTTACAATTTAAATCTTATCCCAGCTTTCATTGTTTGTGAATAAAATATCCGGTATAGGGCCCTTTTTAAAATAGGAAGCTTACATCTATAGATAATAAAATTACATACAATCTTCTTGGAATAGCCTGCACATTCAACACAACTTTCTGTCTCCTCTTGACTTATGTACACATTGAATGAAGGCGTAGGGGCGGCATGCATCCTCAATATAACTTTCACTTCCTGTTTCGTCTAATATTGACTCAAGGTGGAGCTCATTAAGATCTTGACAGTTAAGTTTCTCGAGTTTCTCTTCCTTTCTTTACGCAGACGGTCCCTCCATGTGGTCATCGGTTCAGAAGGACCCTCCTTCTCGTGAGCCCGACTACAGCAGTATCGAGCAGCTGTTCTGTTTCCCGGTGACCGAGCCCAAAGACAAGGGGGCAGCTGCTCCTGTCAAGAAGGAGCCTAAAGAGGTGTGCTTGAACAACACTTGTAGACAAAATGGAGCAAAGTTACCTGAGGCCAATGCATCTTTCTGTGTTTTTCAGATTACATTCATTGATCCAAAGAAAAACTTGAATTTAAACATTTTCCTGAAGCAGTTCAAATGGTGAGGAAAAGTGGAAGTTGACTAGCTTTACAACAGGGATCTCCCATCCGTAGCTCTACAACAGTGCTTTTTATTTCCAAGTTGTAGATTTATACATAAGCTCTTCATTTTTCGTTGCAGCTCTAATGAGGACTTTGTAGCCATGATTCAAAATGGCGACCGTACCAAATTTGATGTCGAGGTGTTAAAACAGCTCTTAAAACTGCTGCCAGAAAAGCACGAGGTTGGTACACGTGCCCATCTGTACGATACAAGTTAGTAGACTTTGCAAAAAAGAACGTCCCACTTAATCTGTTTCATGCACTTGATAAAGATTGAGAATTTGAAGTCCTTCCAAGGGGAGAAGGACAAGCTGGCCAATGTGGACCGCTTCTACACCTCCCTCCTGACTGTGTCATGGTAACTTCCTCGGCATTACTTGCAAACCTAGCAGTGTCTAGGACTTCGTGTTTGATTTCTCTCGATCCGTTTGGCACTCCTGGGAGTAGTTGATCTTCTGTCGCTTTGTTTTGGCAGTTATCAGCTGCGGATTGAGTGCATGCTGTTGTGTGAGGAGACTGCATCAGTGTTGGACATTCTCAGGCCTAAAGTTAAACTGGTTGAGGAGGCTTGCCATGGTAAGAATGCACTTTTGTCTGTGCACAGTATGAAGCAAAATATAATTTTCAAAAATATGAAAGTGCATATGACTGGTTATGGTCTCTCTTGTAAATGAGACATTGGTCTCATTTACAAGAGAGACCATACCTGTATAAAAAACCTGTATAAATAAAGGATTATATGATCCTTTTGTAATTATGACTTTGTTTGATGGATAATATCTGTGGGAAGTATTCTTAGTCTTACTTCAGTCCAGGCCCCTCTTTAACTCTATTGGAAATAGTCTTGTTAATATGACCCTCAAGTGCTTGTCTTATCACGTCCTGTTCTTTGTCTTTTAATATTTTCAACATTAATAGAGAACGTAACTCGCACATACCAACTATGGATTTGGCTCCAAAAATTAAAACATGGCGGCGGTTCAAATCCTAGCATGAATTGGCTTTGTTAGTCTGCGTTTAATGCTATGGGGAAAGCCACCCAGCTACCTCCATCTTTATCTACTTTATGGTCACTTCCTGTGCCCATGCCCAATAAGGAAGTGAAAACATTGCAAAAATGTTTTAAACATTATGTCTAATGTGTCATATGCACTTTAAATGCAGTGATTTTGGAATTTGTTATTCCCTGCTTATTATTGGTGACCACTTGGTTATATTAAGGCCATTGGAGATCGGGATTGAATGTCAAAAATCAAACAATATAGGTACAATTTGATATTTGTTGTAAGTAGGCCGTAGTGGCAATGGTTACAATTGATCAATCAAAAGAGCCACTGAACAACTCTAGGTCGCTTGGTCACATTTGGTAAATACAGTACATCAAACAACTGCCCAGTACTTGGGTAATTTACTTCAGGAATCTCCATTAGTTTGCTTAAATACAGTAAATCTACACCTTGAGGATGCAATGAGTTTGAACTCTGACTGACGATGACAAACTGCATGAATCCTATCTTTCAGCTCTTCGAATTAGCACACTCTTGCCAAACTTCTGCAGGCTTATTCTCAATGTGGGCAATTTCCTAAACTATGTGAGACACTTTCTCCTCATCTATATTTTACTTGGGTGCAGTATTTGCATTTTTAATTATAACGCGTCTATTTTCAGGGAAGTCACACAGGGAACGCAGAAGGCTTCAAGATTAGCTCGCTGCTCAAGCTTTCAGAGACTAAGGCCAACAAGAGCCGCATTACGCTGCTCCACCACATCCTGGAGGTACCCACGCTAAGAAGCCACATGTATGTATATTTTCCTTGTCATGAATCTCCTTTAATCATCTTTTGTGGCATGTTTTTGCAAAGGAAGCAGAGGTAAACCACCCAGAGCTCTTGGCACTGCCTGATGACATTGAGATCTGTGAAAAAGCAGCAGGGTAAAATGCTTGACATCTATCACACTTTGTATTGTTCCGCTTTGATTGATTGCGTGCAGAGTAGGTGGAATTGCAAATATCTGTTTTTCTCAGACTCAACCTCGACTTGGTGCAAAATGAAGCAAATGGCTTATTGAAAAGACTGAATGATATTGCCAAGAAAGTGTCCAATTCTGTGGATGAAGTGAAAGAGCAATATACAAGCATACTTGAAGTAAGCAAGCATCTTCTTTTAGGTAATTCTTTTTTACTGAGAGTTTGTTTTTTTTTTTGTATTTATTGAATTTGTATTTAGGAAAATCGTGAGACTTGTGAAATTCTGAGTAAAAGGTTCTCAAAGATCGAGGAAAAGAAGAGTGAGCTGGCAGTGTATTTGTGTGAAGATGCCAATCAGCTGTCACTGGAGGACCTCTTTGGGACCATAAGGACTTTCCGACAACTTTTCATCAGATCATTAAAGGTCGGCATTACCCATGAACATGCACAGATTCTGATGGAGCTTTTGGCTCAACTCCAAATGTTTGTGTGGTGTTGCAGTCGTGCATCTGCTGTGCAAACGAGTGGTGTCATTTATACTGTGAAAAACTGTTAAAATATCTCTTGCCTATCACACAGTGACAAATCTATTTGCACATTATGTACTTGACAATTACTGTCACTCCTGGTGTTCATCAGGAAAACAAATCGAGAAAGGAGCAGGCAGCCAAAGCGGAGAAGAGAAAGAAGCAGCTGGCGGAGGAAGAATCCAAGAGGCAGAAGGGAGAGAATGGAAAGATAAGTGAGTGACACTGCAACGCTTAAACATTGAAGATCTACCTAAGGATATACATTTACAAACTTTATTGATTTTGTTTTCAGTCAAGAAGGGTGTTGTGCCTCAGAATGACGGCTGCATCATTGACCAGCTGCTCGCCGATATCAGGAAAGGTTTCAGCCTTAGAAAGACCAGGCCCAGGTGCGATTCGGAAACCCTCCCTTCTAATGAAAAGCATAGGGATACCTGCCCGACTGGTAAGGACAAGAGACTGTGGCATCCTCTGCAGTCCGCCACTGCCCATCCGTTTTACTGCCAGCTACTACATTTCTGCTGCTACTCTATAACTTGGCTTCACTGTGACTTAAAGGGACACTACCTGAGCTGTACAGCATGTAGTATTGAATGTAATTTTAAATAAATCATGCTGCATTTACCATTACTGTGATGTGCTGCTCAACAGTAAAATCAGGGATGCGATGTTGAAAAAAGATAGTTTTAGGTTCAGGAATAGGTTGTGTATATACAGTATATATTGGGGAAGTTGGCTCAACTTGGCTGAACATGCATATTTGTCGTGTGCCTTTAAGATCACCCCCATTTCAATTGCCCATTGCTTAGCTGCTTTTGTGTCCAATCCACAATGTTATTCTAAACTCTAATATCCTTTTTAGCCTCCCCAGAGTCAAATGCGAAGCCTGCATGCGAAGAAACCGCAGATCAAGCCACCATTTCCGCTCCCTCTACACCTCCACCGCTGGCCAGCGCAGGCGAAGTGAACGGCCTCAGCAGTCAGTCAGAAGAAACTCCTCCAACGCCAGCCGAGCAGAGTGCAGTGCCCACACCTCCACGAGAAACGGCCATACCAACCCAGCCACCCTCAGAAAACTTCACAGCCGAAACAACTCCAACACCCCCCGAAAATTCAACACAATTGGAGAATCAGGAGGGACCCCAAGCAGACGTTTCACCCCAAGATGTGACTCCGGCAGATCGCAGCCTGTCTCTCCCGATGACGAATGGGTTCTCATTGGACTCGAGTGACACAAGCGCCTTTAGCCCCTCCTCCCTGTCGGACGCCGATCTGTTGGAGGCCGCTTTAGATGGAGAGTCAGACACTAGAGAAACACTAGAGAAATCGGTCCCGGAAGCGAGCCATTCACAAGAGCCTCCAAGAGAACAGGAAGTTAAGGAAGTATCTAAACTTTCTGGTCTGGACACTCCCAAAAGTGCACCTAGAAGTAATAATCCTGAGGTTACCGAGGCTTGTGATGTCCCCGATGGAATGGAGATTGCTGAAGATTTGTCCGCAGCACCAGAATCTATTCATCCAGAACCAAAGAGAAAGAGTTTCTTTAAACGCAGCAAAAAAAGTAATCAAGGTAATCTGTCCATTCACAATAAAAATCAAGTTTGCATGACTGATGTCTCCATTTTTCTAAAAGGAAATTCCTATTTGTTTTTATTGCATTTTTCATTTTATTCCCTGTTTTTAGCATTTTGTTTTAAATATTTACTAGTATACAGTGCAGCATGAGTGTTTTGTTGTTTTTACTATATGGTTTTAAACCGTGTGTTTGAATGTTCTGCTTTGTATTTTGATTTTCCTAAAACAAGGAAACAGAGGGAAAGGACACGCTAAACATAAAAAAGCCTGTGTTTTGATGTGAGGTAGGTCAAATGAATGGAGATGGCAGGGAAATCATTCTAATAAAATCACTAATGGCAGCATACTCATCTGTATATGGTCTTAACTGGGGTCTGGATCTCATTTGTCTCGTCCGGCTTTTTAACACTCAGTGGTAATCTAATTGTGTGTGTTCTAACATTTTCAATTCTCTGGCCTCTAAGCAGACTAGCAGTTTGTGAAATCACCCTGCAGTCATGTAACCTTTTTAACTGTTTTGTCTTTCTTTCTCCATATTTCTTTGTCCATTCTTGATTCACTGAAGCTGTGGAATCGACTAACCTTGTGTGTTCTCTGTAAAATGTGCTTTTGTTCAATATAACTGTGATGTGGTTGCATTAAAGTGGCTATTACTTAAAGTCTTAACATATGAAACCTGATGTGGTGATTTTTGTCTGTGCGGTCTGTGCTCAGCAGCTTTCTAATCTTGAGTGTAACAACAACTTGTTGAAATTCCTCCACATTTTCAACTATTGATTTAAGTCTCTCTTTCCCTCAGGTGACTCCAGAAAAAGGAAGGCCAGAGGTAAAAGGAAATGTTAATAAAACTTGAAAGGACAATATTCTAAAGGTGAATGTAAAGTTACTTGAAGAAAATACGGGGAGTCTTCCTTTGCAACTGGGATCACCACAGCACTGAAGAAATGTCACTTTATGTACATTCCTCATTATTCGTGAGTGGTTACGCACTGTTAAAGACTATATGCTTTGTTTTGTATTGTAATATGCAGTAATGTCAAAATATCTTTGCTAAAAGCTTTACATTTGAGGCCAATGTGTCAACTCGGCTATCTAATTTTACTTCTCTAAAGTGCTTTGTTCTTATGTGTCTTAATTTGTTCTTATGGATTATTATACACAGCTTTATTCTCAAATGTAACTTTTAATGTTTGATGTATTTTAATAAATTATTCAGCTATACTGCTTGTTTTATACTACAAGTTGTGCTAAAGGACTACTTTCAAAATAGTGATTGAATTTATATTTCCTTTATTTAAAAATATAGTGTAGATTTTTTTATTTTATTTTTTTAACACGAACAGTAACAGCTCAGGGGACATCTGGCCACAGACACGCTCTGGCGTGCGCCTGGCTCTGACATCATCGCCTCTGAAGTTACTGATATGGCACTGCCAGACTCAGCAGCACTTACTTCGTCTTGAGACGGACATCGACTCAAGCAACCATCAACATGTCCCACAGCTGGTCGACCAAAGATCACAAAAACTCCAATGCACCTGCCGCCACTGGACAGAAACGACCGCGTAATGACGGGGGAAATAAAGTAACTGTGGTTCTTGGTGCGCAATGGGGAGACGAGGGCAAAGGAAAAGTGGTCGACCTTTTGGCCACGGAGGCAGATTATGTCTGTAGATGCCAGGTAAGTGCTCGTGTGTGATGTTGTTACTGTACAGTCATACGTGATTTAGTGTGTTTTGTATGCGTGTGCCACAGGCAGCCTGCAACAACGCAACAGGTGGTCAGCTGCAGAACAGCACAAAGCGTTGTGACAGTACCTTGTCAAGAATTGGCTGGCAGTGTAAACAATAAGTGTATCCAGTGCTAGACTGTGTGTTCACTTAAATCGTCTTTAAGCCAATTTCCCAGTGCTAGTGTTGAGCTGTGTTGTATGGAAAACTAGCTTTAGAGTTGCCTTATTCAATAATACACTAGATCATTGATTTCTGCTTATAGATATGGTTCTATACAAGGTGTTAGTGAATAGGACTCAGTTTGTTACTGCTGTAAAGGGGCTCGCAGTCTCTATGTTACACTTTCTCCACTGACAGGTGGGCACCCAGTGTTCTGCAGGAGTGAGAACCCCACCCTCGAGGGCTAGAGCGAGGTCACATTCTCAGGGGGGTGTGTTATGTGAGAAGGCCAAGTCTTAGCCAAAGGGAACAGAGTGGAGGATACACCAATGTCCCAGCCAAGTTTGATAAAAAGGGAGCTGAATAAACCAGAGCGTGCCATGCATCCAACTGAAAAAATCACCATCTTCTTAAAACTGTTTTGATTTTCAGGGTGGCAACAATGCAGGGCACACTGTGGTGGTGGATGGCAAAGAATATGACTTCCACCTGCTCCCCAGTGGAATCATCAACCCCAAAAGCATATCACTTATTGGTGAAAACTGATTCAATTTTTTGTATGACTGTGCGGAACCAGGAAGAACTTTGCTTTATTTAAGTGCCTTGTGCCCACAGGTAATGGAGTTGTCATACATCTTCCTGGACTGTTTGAAGAGTGTGAAAAAAATGAGAAGAAAGGTACAAATGCATTATACTGTGTCTTTACACAACAAACCGAGTTCTTTATCTACATTTTCAATGCATCTAGGACTAAAAGGCTGGGAGAAGAGGCTCATAGTCTCAGACAGAGCCCATATTGGTATGTATGCTCAAATTTCACCATATCGGTTCAATCTATTTTGTAATTTCTACACACACATAAATGATTGTGTGTCTTTGTGTAGTGTTTGACTTTCACCAGGTTGTAGATGGCTTACAGGAAACTGAACGACAAGCACAAGAAGGAAAGAAGTGGGTTATGTCTTTCACAGTAATCAAATTAATATGTGCAATGATTGGATCCATGTATTTTTATTGTTTTTTTTGTTTAACAGTATTGGAACAACCAAGAAGGGCATTGGACCTGCATACTCCAGCAAAGCATCACGAACTGGACTGCGTGTTTGTGACCTTCTGGGTGACTTCAAGGACTTTTCTACAAAGTATGGATTTGTCATAACTAAAAAAAAAACAACAACAAATGTCCACACCTGATTGTTTTCTTTTTCTTCATTAAATTTATATTAGGTTTAAGAATCTTGTCCACCAATATCAATCCATGTATCCCTCCTTGGTGGTTGATGTGGAGAGCCAACTAAAAAAGCTCAAGGTACTAGTTGCACTTCAGTTTCTAATATTTTGTTTACACTACAGTAATACTTGTACCGGATCGTGCAGGAATACGCTGAGAGACTGCGGCCAATGGTTAGAGATGGGGTGTATTACATGTATGAAGCACTTCATGGACCTCCAAAGAAAATTTTAGTTGAAGGGGCTAATGCCGCTCTCCTTGACATTGACTTTGGTGAGACGGTCAACAACGATACAGAAACTGATGATGTTGAAGAAGTTTATTTTTCATTCATTAACTTTGTTTTCAGGCACATATCCTTTTGTGACATCATCGAACTGCACTGTGGGTGGGGCCTGCACCGGCCTGGGCATCCCCCCTTTGAATGTCGGGGATGTGTTTGGCGTTTCAAAGGCTTACACGACTAGAGTGGGAATTGGAGCCTTCCCGACAGAGCAACTCAACGTAAGCGGGTCACTCACGTTGCATTTGTGAATTGCTCACGGTGCACTATATGTTCTCGTGTGACTCAGTGTTTAAAAGTGAATCGTGACATGTTATGCAAGTGTCCAATGTTGGGCTCAAAGGTTGTTTCTGATCATGTTGCTGCCTGGACACACGGGCAACAGGACAAACTGACAGACAGACAGAGGGAGGGAGGGGGGCTGTGTTTGCTGGCGAGTGCAGCTGTCAGATTTTGTGAGAGACTGTGACTCTTTACCTCTCATGCCCGTCACATGTTCTCAGGGTAAATTTAGGGTTCAGGTTATATTTACTGTGTTGGCCTGGCTTGTGTTTCCTGTCTCCAGAAGTGACCAAACAGACAAAGGTCAAATAACCTTTGACCTTTAGCAATACGTTCTATGTGATTTTTTTTTTTGTGACTTTTCTGCCACTAGCGCAGTGAGTGTTAATAGTGCCAGATATTTGTGTTGCAGGCTATAGGTGACCTTCTGCAGTCCAGGGGTCATGAAGTGGGCGTGACCACAGGCAGGAAGCGTCGATGTGGCTGGTTGGATCTTGTTATTGTCCGATATGCTCACATGATAAATGGCTTCACTGCGTAAGTAACAGAAAAAGATAATGATATATTGGATTTAGTGAATGATGAATAACATACTGTTGTGTGTGCTCTGTTGTAAAATGTGAGGAAACCATTTAAATAATAGTCACCTGATTCATCTTTGTCTTCACAGCATTGCCTTGACAAAACTTGACATTTTAGATGTGCTGGATGAAATTAAAGTGGGTGTCGCTTATAAACTTAATGGAAAAAGAATTCCTCACTTCCCAGGTAATGAAAATAACAATGATTGAATATTTGAATTATGATTTCAAATAATTATCTGATATCATTAAATGTTTTACAGCAAATATGGATGTTTTGCAAAAAGTGGAAGTTGAATATGAAACTTTCCCTGGATGGAAGTCTGACACATCTGCAGCCAGAAAGTGGAGCGACCTCCCAGCCAAAGCACAGAACTACATCCGCTTTATTGAGAATCATATTGGAGTCCCAAGTATGTTTCATCTAATGGCCAGCGTATAGACAATTCTGTGACAACCTCAGCACATTTACTGTGATTTGTTTCTTTTTTCAGTCAAATGGGTTGGTGTTGGAAAGTCCAGGGAGTGCATGATCCAAATGTTCTAGAAGAGAACATGCTACCTCTCCACAGACAATAAAACCTAATGTGGAAAAACACTCCAGTACCTATTGTTTGAATATGTTACATGTCGTGAACATGAATTTAATTTCTGCAGTATAGTCTGCACAAAGCTTTTCCAAAACTGTTTATGGAATGTAGGTCTTCAGGGGGGTACAGATAGCTATGCCAGGAGGTTCACAAAATTATTTGATTGTTTTCATATAGGCTATTTACTTGCATATAAGCCTCCACCTCATAGTCATTGTGGGGCCTTTGTCTGAAAACCAATGAATACCCTCGCCTTAAAATAAAAATTATCCAAGGTCTCTATAGGTCTTTTAAACACAATTTTAATAACCCTTTAAATCATCTAAGCATCTAGTTAAGGGGAGATGCTTCAGGCAAAACTAATATTTTTCCAATTCTCAGGTTTTGGGCCATTTTGCTCTTTTAATAACATATAAACTTTCAAATGGTAACAAATAAATGACCTATTCTTCATAATAAGGTGTAATTGTTGCATTGAGGTTAAGGTTAAGGTGAACTTAAGGTGAATTGTCCCCATAGGGAAATTTGTCCTCTGCATTTGACCCATCCTTCGTTGCTGCTGGGGCAATCCGTCAGGAGCAGTAAGCGACCGGGGACCCATCTCCAGATGTGGAGCCAGGCTCATGGTCAGAAACACCTGGCTGGAGGATTTAACCTAATGTGCATGTTTTGGGTTGATGGGGGAAACCGGAGCACCCGGAGGAAACCCATCCAGACACAGGGAGAAACATGCAAACTCCACACAGAAAGGCCGCACGGGCCGGGAATCAAACCCGGGACCTTCTTGCTGTGAGGCAAGAGCGCTATCCACTCTGCCACCGTGATTCAACGTTCTCCACAGAACTACAGTATATGGGAAATTGTGAGGAAATTGAAAACTCGATGGATTTTTCTTGCTCCACTTTAGTAGCTCCTACAGACTCCAAACTTTCCAGTCTTATACTTAACAATATTTTGAAGATTTGTTCAGCTGGATTTATCAATATTTCATTCCTACCTTGATATTTCGATTTGAACCTTAAAAAACAGGATGAAAAGTAGTTTATTAAAACTGTAGCCTACAGGATATGAGAAAACCCGTCTAGACAAATCTTTCTAACACTATATGTCAACAAAATAAGACCATACATTTAAATCTGCATGGCTCTATCCATTTAAAATTTGTCGCCAAAAATATAGGACCTTTTGGCAATTTTTATGTATAAAAGACCTTAGGCCTACATGAAAACATAAAATGTCAGAAAACTTGAAATACAGAAAACTTATATATAGGCAGTAATAATATAGCCTACAACAAAAGTTTCAAATTGATATCACCCAATTGAATATTTTTCTCTATTCACCTGCAGTGGCTTGCCTTAAGTGTTAAAAATAGGCATGAGGATAATATTTTATAGATATACAATGTGTAAGCATAGGTAATGGCGTTCCATACAGTATGTGAAACACCTAACAAAATACCCGCGTTAGAAGTCAGGTGGTTGCAGCATGATCCGCGGATTGGTCCAGTTAGATCCACGTGACCATAAATCATGGAACTGATTGGCTCACTGGTGTTTGTCTTGTATTTTCCCGCACCAAACCTGCGTCACAAACTGAGCAGCTACGCATCGGGGCTCAGGACTGATTGCGACCAAAATGCCAAAAAGAGCCTATCCTTTTACTGAAAGCTTTTCCTCACAGTACAAAATTCACGTCGGGCAACATGAACTCTGTCAAAACGGTGTCTTTGGGAACAAATACAGACAAGAAATCTACGGTAAGCACACGTGTAGCCGCATTAGCTCATCGTTAGCTTCTTCACTGTGTTTGTTTGTAGCTGTAGCTTTTCTCTAATCCAACTTTATTGCAGTCTGTCACTATATTTGGCAACAATCTTGGATAGTTCGTTTTTGTTGTGCGTACATATAGGTTGTTTTAATTGCATGGACTACTTTCTGTTTTATCACTTGTACGGTTAACAAACAGCCCTTGGTCACTGTAGGCCATGCATTTCCAAGTAATATGCAAGCTATTTCCATTTGTTTATTTTGACCCTCAGATAAAACCAAGAATCTACTCTTTAACGGTGCCAAGGCTGTGATGGGTAAAATATGGACTGGAGAGGACAAGTGCACAACCCAGAAACTAACTGAAGCAGACGAGGTGTGTGCCAGTAGCCAGTCCTTGCTGAAGGGACAAACACTCATCGGACAAGACTGGAAATTGACAAGGAGAAAAGGTGAGCCAGAGCAGATCAGGTCCATGGGATAGTAGTGGATCCATGGAGAAGCTTTAAATTCTACCGTATTTCTGAATTCCCTCAGCTCGTTGGGACATTAGATTATTCATTTATATTTAGGTTTACGTCTATCTTCTCCTGAAATTGGGCCACTCACGGTTGCCCTTTTTGTTATTTATTTTAAAGGTGCATTATGTAACTTTTTTTAAGAGGGTTAAAAAAAAACATGTCTTTCAATACTGCATATTTCATCTTTTTTTTTTATTAGTGGCCTTTTCATCCCAGTGGCTCCTGGAAAGTTCTTTTTATGGTTTTGTACCAGAAACCCTACAGTACTATTGACCCTGGAGCATAATAGAGGAGTGACCATACAGCCACTGGGTCACTACAAGGTCAAATGCACACTAATGTGTATATATATTTCTTTTTCCACATAAAACGTTACATAGTGCACCACATGTATCTGAATGTGATTAAATTGATTGTGAAGGTCGTCAAAAACGACCATATATAATTGTGACTTGAGACATGAGTACACATTGTAGTGAAGACTTTAAAGTATTGTCAACTGGACATTTAGTTGAATGTTTTGCTTCCATCTTAGTCAGTTTAAGTGTTAAAACCGACTGACCTGTTGAATTACAATAAAACTATCTCAAATTGTAGATGAATATTGTAATGTAACAATAAAGTGCAAACCCTGAACCCCATTCTGGGGGCTGCTCCAGCCCTGTGGGGGAAGCAAATGTGTAGCAGCCAGGGCTGGGACAATGCGCTTTTGTTTTGATGCAATACATGTCATGATACTTGGGGGGGCCGATACGATGCGTATTGCAATACAATAAGTATTATGAAAGTTTAAAATTTCAGTATGTGTCCACAAGTTGTAAACCAAATGTCATTTGGCATGTGTTGAAGTGCATCATCACAACAAACTGTAGGTTCCATTAAGTGTTTAACTGTTCCTCCAAACACCTTACAGCCCATTAACAGAGATCGAGGCTGTAAATAGTTTGCAGAGCAGCTGGCACTGCACAGCTGTTTTACGCTTTCAAAGTATTGAAAGTATCTATTTGATAAAGTATCAATACTTGGTATTGTGTCACAAGCATATTGTGATATATTGCAAAACAATGTATTGTTCCAGCCTTAGTCTCTGGAGCCACAAAACTCATTTTTCTGGCTTAGGCATAGTTTAAACTATGTTGCTACTTTAAAAAAGTCTTGCATGCAATAGAAGTATTCTTCAGCCGCTGCTTGCTACACTCCCGCCTTTCCCCTCCACTCCTCACTCTCCTTCGCACACTGTAAAGTCTGTCTGAGAGCAGTATTCTCTTCTCTGATCGGCCAAAGAGTATTATTTTATTCAGTAACCTAAACTGGTCTAGAGCAACTTGTGAGCTAAGGGCATGTTTCCATAGAGATTTACTCTGCACAAAGTGATCTGAATTCATAGTACCGCTAAACCAGGTTTAGCGCCTTTTTATGAGGCAGTACTTGGTGTGAAAAGTTTGAAAATCAATGACCATTTGCACATACAACAATTGATTCCTGTACTTCAACCTTCTCAAAGCACTTTTACTGTAGAACATTATTCAATCACTGTCTCACCTTGGTGGTGGTGAGGTACTTCTATTCAGCGCCAGCTGCCTTTAGGCTGACAGATAAGACATAGATGCAACAGCCTCTCTGACCACCATCTCTCACCAACACCATCTCTCACCAACACTTATTTTAACAGTTAGCTTGCAAGGTGGGTTGATTTTAATTTGTTTGCTTGGTGTCATGGGCATCATGCAAATTGTACTGAACAATGTTTTGGATGTCTGAGATAATTGTCTTTTTAAAGTCCACCAGAGGGCAGCAAAGTGTCATAATGACTGAGTATCTTTCAGGAGATGGATCATCCTGTTAACTCCTGTGTTTGGTGTGATTAGGTCCCTCCAGTGGTTCCACAGGCGGCTGCTGTGTGTGTCTGAAGAGCCAGAGCCGACTGACTCCATGTTCTGAGTGTGACCGGCAGGCCTGCTCCTCCTGCACCCGCCAGTGCTCCAGCTGTTCCAGCTCATGCTGCTCTGTTTGCACTACTATAGAGTAAGTCTGCTGTTTGAGAGTGCCGCTATACATTAGTCTAATTAGAAATCTCATCACAAAATAATAAATAATATGCTCTCTTTTCAGTTACAGTGGAAGATACGATGAAGTAATTTGCTGTGGCTGCTCAACGTGAAGAAGAACAAAGAACAAAAACCATACTACTTGAACAATTGGTGCCTAATGAGATATAGTTATGACTGCTTTTTATATTCTCACTACTCTTGTGTATAATGCAAATGTTAGCGTGTATATGTTGTATGTTTTATCCCAGAAATCTGATTAAATAAAATGCATTTGGTTTGTCTTAATTACACTGATATTTTACCTTCTCTTTTGTAAATTGAACTTTAGAGTTAAAATCATATACGATTTACACAAGACACAAATGTCTGCATCCATTAAGGCTTATTGTATGAAATGACCTTTCAGTTTCAGAAGTTTTGTTTAAAAAAAAAAAAAAAAAATTGCACAGAAGTAATTATTTAGATTTTTAATTTAGAGCAAACATGGTATGATTAGCATGTGTGAATAAAACGAGCTGAAAGGAAGTTCCATGTGTTCATGCGTAGTTTCGGTCGGCAGAGGGCAGCATATTTCAAAGCCTGAAATTGAATGAGGAGTTGAGGCGTTGTACAAACTGCACTTAGGCCACAAAGTTGACCTGCCTGCGTCAAGTGGACATTTTGAACCTTTTTATTCCGGTATGAAAGCAGGATCTTGTCTTTGCTGTGATAATGAAATTCCAATCTATTCTTTAACCTTGAGTTGTTGCTATTGAATTTATTAAAACAGCCCCTAAGGGTTTACACGATTGGACCTAGGCAGTAGACAATTTGGCTACAATTACCCCTACTGCTCCGGGGTAACCTTGACGCAGAGTCATCACTTTCATTTGGCTGTAGCTCCTCACTATAGAGCTTCAGGGTCACGCATTGTACGTATACAGTAAATGTAGGTGTTGCTGCTATAGTGTATCTCACCCACTCTCCCATCTCATAGAATGCTAGATATATTCGATCAAACCACTTCTTTGAGCTTTTTCTAAACGTGTCTATATGGTCTGTCTTGCTCATCCTTCCTCAGAGGACCAGTGATGGTGTGGTCCAGTCTTCAGGGAGGCTGCAGTTGGTGTCCGAGGGCACTGCTTGATTTCTGGCTGAGTGAACAGACAGCTGCTGGCAAGTGAGGCGTCAAGTTGTCTGCTAAATTTCTTGGAGGTGATGTACTGCACAGAGAGGAAGGCATTCACTATAGAAAGTTTGTCATTATTACAAAGGTTTAAATTGCCAAGTATGTATTTTCTTTGTCAGGCTGCACAGTGTGAACAAATTGCAATATTCCATACTATCTTGAATATATATCAATATTTTATAATACATTTTCAACACCATATGTTCCATTGAGTTTAAACAACAAAAAAAAAGTAAAATTATTTAAAAACAACTTCAAATCAGGACCAAAAGCAAGGCTAAAATTGCGTTTTCTTTGGAAAAATCTTGATTGACAGTTTAAGTTACCATGCATTTCTGTTTTAGATGGAAGGTCTCAATGATTTATTGTGGCTTTGTGCGTTTTGAATTTAGTCAGTATAATATTGCAATAATAATTTCGCAGCCTTATATATTTTGTGCAGCCTTACATTGTACTGTAATCTTTGTGCCAGTCCCAAGCCCAGGTTAATGAAACTATGGAAACAAATGACTAGCAGGTAAATTATTGGCTTCATTGGCCAAAGCATTTTCAAAAGAGAGAAACATTTTTCTTTTCTCAATTTTCCATAGCCACAAATATCCCTCATGAAGGTAAAAGAGATCATATTTTTAAAAACAAGCTGCAGTACACGTAGCCACATACAGTTGTGTCCAAATGTTTACATACCCTTTTAAATCTTTTGGCCATATTTCATAGAATATGAATTATAACACAAAAATGTTTTTCCCCACTCATGGTTAGTGGTTGTGTGGAGCCATTTATTGCCAAAGAGCTAAGTTTACTCTTAAAATCATAATGAAACAGAAACTACTCCAATGTCCCTGATCTAACATTTACATGACCTTCAACAACTGCCGTGAAAAAAGTTCAGTGGCAAAGAAAAACTCACTTCAGCTGAAATACAGGACACTGACAAAATGTGACTCTGGAAAAAAAAAAAGATGTTTGTTTCAAGATGCACAATACTGTAAGCTTTTGATCAAGGACATTTGGCTAGTTTCTAGTTGAAAAATGTAGACAAACAAGATTCTTTTTTTTTTTAACAACAAATGGCTTCATGCAACCACTAACCATGGGTGAAACAAAGGTTTTTGTGTTATCATTCATATTCTATGAAATGCGTAAGTAAACTTTTGGCCACAACTGTATGTGTACTGGCATCTTATCTACAATTTCACCTATTCCTTCCCATTCCTTCCCCATCTTACATCCCAAAAAATTTCAAACTAATTGGCTAAAATAAGTTTAGGACAGCTACCGCAGCCAGCTCCCCCCTCTGCACACTTAAAAAGATGTGTTTATCTGTATCTTTTAAATGGGAGGCTGCAGCTGTTGTTTTCCGCACATCTCCATTCGAGACACCCAGAGGAGAGACAGAGGGGTCAGGCTACGCCCTTTTCCACAGAGTGCTCTCTCCTGTAACATGTACATGCCTGGATGTGTGTGTGTGTGTGTGTGTGTGTATGCGTGCGTGCATGTGTGTGCACAAAGAAAGGAGGAAAAGAATAGCAGAGGCTTCACCGTCACCCACTGAGCCCCAGACAGCACCAACTGCAGTGGGCCAGCGGGAGCACGTGGCTTTGTCTTTTGCCCATTCTTTTGGGGACCAGCTGTGGTCTGAGTGCGCAGAGTGAACGTCGAGCCCAATGATGCTGCTGCTATAAATATGCGTCAACGAGTGTGAGTAAGTGACAGCTGTACAGTGGACCAAGGACACGCTGTCTTGGCACTGTCAGGGTGAGCCGCTCCAAAAAAGGCAAGCTCAGGCTGTATGTGTGCGTGTGTGAGAGAGAGGGCCCACTAGTTGATATGCATTTATGCGTTCATAACAGTTGATATAGATTATACACAGTGTGACCTTAATCAAACTAGTCTGAGTTTTTGAGGTTTACAGTGGTTACAGAAAGCAGAAAGGTTGCAGTAGTCTGATGGTAAACTCTTACAAAATTATTTTCTATTGGTGATAATTCTACACCAATACGTATTGAGGGGGTGGTGGTGAAAATAATAATAATAATTATAATTATTCAGGCACCAAACTGCAGATCCTTTTGCTCTTTTTGAACATTCATAGACACATAAACACAAGTTTAGGTCAGAAACTTACAGAAGATACAGAAAGCTGACAGTTCTAAGCTGAAAAGCATTAAAAAAAATCAGATCTAGAGCATCTGTGTTTGAGATATATAAATAAAGTGGTAAGAATGCACTATAGTTTGAGCTCAATATGAAATCAATTAAGGTTATTTCATTTCATTTTTTGGATAGTTACAGCACAGTAGTTCCAAAAACAACTTGTATGTGATGCATCTTATTCATTCCTATTCAATAATGGCTTACACTTGTATTGCACTTTTCAAGCCTGCTTACAAAGTTTCATTCACGCCATACGCATATAGACAAATAGGCAATAGTGTATACCAATTTTAAATTTTGATAGTCACAATATATCTCAAACAAACAGAGAGAAGGACATCAAAAGACTAAAAATGCTGCTCAAGTCAGCTGGAGGAACATTTTGTAACTTAAATAGCAACAGTTTAAGTGTTTGCACTTGTTTGTAGGATTTAGTGATCACACAGTTCATGGCCGAAATCTCATTTTATATCCAACTTTTTGTTCAGATTGGGATTGCATCTGTGGATGTCAATAGCTTAATCCACTAGTCTTTCCTGAAAGTCAAATGAAGTAAGTGGATGTTAAGTGTATGCACGCCTGTTCCTATGAAGAGGGCGAAAACAACCTGTGCATGTGTGTTGTCTGTACACAAGTGTGCGCATGTGTTTCCTCTGCCCTTTTCAAGTGTGACCACCTGTCTTTTGTTAAGAAATAAATAAATAAACACAGGCCACACACCAGCTGTCCCTGGCAGTCCACCCACCCCACCCAGCTCAGCCCCCCCACGGAGGTCAAGGGCTCCCACCGCTGGCCTTGTTCTTGAGGAGCTTGGACATCCACAACTTTTCCTGTCCTCGCCTCTCAACTTCTTTTGAAGTACTTCCACAGTAGAATCAGGATGTATTCATACTCCTCTATTTACTTTAGTAGTTTTAGAGTTGAAGCCTGATACCCAAAGTATTCAAATCATTTATTTTTAAATTAAAGTATACTCTCAAACTTCCATAGACACTGTACTTGTCTCTGTTATGGGCAATGCATAGACTTTACCAAAGACCTAAACAAAGCAAAGGAATGGCTCTGCAGTCGTATGGTGTCTGAATATCTCAGAAATATGAATTGTTTGTTTGCTTGGGTTTTTTTTCTTTTTAACATTTTAATATTTCATGTATTATTGAAGTGTATTCTGTGTAGAAATTTACCAAAATACATTAATATAGTCTTTGTGCCAGACCCCTTTATAATAAAAATAACTAAAACCCTTTCCGAATCCACTGCAACTCTGCGAGCCAAATAAGTGGCTCACAGAGGAATGTTTTATTACACCATCGAGTTACACTGCACACATCCCGACTCGTCACCCTGCAGCTAAGCCCTATCACATGGCCTTGGCTTTTTTCTTTTCCCATGTAAGAATTGCACTCTGGCTTAGGATCCCATCGGGGCAGATGTGAAATGTGGCTGCCATTGTGTGCCGCTAACTGCTGTTGCTTATGTGGATGGGCCCTTATTAGACTGAATGATCTTGGGAAGACATTGTTTTCTTTATGTTGCAGCAGTCTGACCGACCAGCGCCGCCGTGTCGTCTGTTTGTGCACAAAAGTACGTGCCGGGGAGCTGGGGGCCAAACAATGGGCCGGCTTGAGCTACTACCCACGCACACAATAGAGAGGCAGGGATGAGGCTGAAGTTCTGGGGCCCATACTTTTTTTAAAGGGGGTTAGATGTAGATTTTTTTCTCTTTTTTTTTTTTAGCTGTGGGGGGGTTTGTAGTTGGGGATGTGTGGCCCTCTCTATATGGTGTTCCCAGAAGACGGGGTGAGCTGGGGTATTGCAGGGGGGAGGGTGGTGGGAACCCGAGAACATCCCTATTGGGCTCACGGCGCGGAGCAGCTGGATTGCTTTCATGGTGCAAGCGGGGAAATAATTAAAACTTCTCTCCATTGTAAATGCCCAGTGAATTGGCAATAACGCCCCCACAATTAGATACACACATTTGGGAGGTTTGTTTACCAGCAAACAATAAAGAATGAAGGAAATACAAACACTTGATGGCAGTAAGATAATGTTAAGATAGGTTTAGGTTTATCTTCAGTGAAGTATTGGCAACAGGTTGGGAACAATGGGGGCCCGTCCACAGAATTGCTCCGTCCTTGAGTGTGGGATAGATACAGCCTGCAAAACCTGAAGTATTATCACATTGTGTTGTCTGTGTACACACTGCCTGCACACTTGCTGTCTGGATCAGTGATGCTGCTTTGGCGTAACTTCTAATACTTCCATGGCGTTTTAGTGTCCTCATTATGAACAAAATGATATTGACTCGTGGAAAGAAAGAAAGAAATACAGACAATATATATAAATTGTTCCATTTAATTCTATGCATCTTAATGATGAAGACCTAAATCAAGATTGTCACATATCCACAGCACACACAAGCGCACTCCAAAGAAAAGCGCAATGTAAGAAATGCACAAACAGTTAAAAGTAAAAGGCCTCTAAGCAATGTCAGTTCTGCATATGAAGATTGTCCTCTAAATCTCTACAACACTAACACTGATGTTGATTACTATAAAATAGACTTTTCTTATTTAAAAAATTATATTAAATTCTAATGGCACTTCTACAAATTCTATTAAAAGATTTTGTTGTACATTTCATTTTTTTTTTTCGTTTTTTTTTTTTACCTCCAACCAAATTAGACAGTCGGTCAAATGTTGCACAAGAAGCAGTGACGTAATAAATATTTCAGGATTATACACATTTTCACAGTAGTAACCTGCAGAGGACATTATTCCAGTATAAAGTGTAAAGATCAATACAGCACGGATCAGGATAAAACAGCTGTCCGATTGCCATCTCGGAGTTCACATTCAATGACAGAAATTAGCTGAGGAACATTGATCGCTCCCAGTAGTATAGACGTGAAAACAAAACAGGAAACAATCAAAGTCCAGGCAATGTCAGACAAAAGAAAGAAACATTGTCATATCAGTTCCAAAACGTTGTAACTAAAAGCAGCGACGTCAAAACTCTACATATGTCCGGAGTCACGTGTTGATATGATACAGTAGTTTGAACTTCAGTGGGTCACTTATAGTCGCAGTCGAAATGTACAGTGAAATCAAAAGGCTTCTCCAGGTGCAACACCTGCTTCTGTGTCTACAAGGCACGTGTGGTGACCATCCTGGAGGTATAAATAAGAACTGCAGACCTTTTTTCATTTTTTCAAACATATTGTTAGTTAACTACCTCTTTACAAATGTACACAAAACTTTCACCACATATTGTTGGTATAAAAACTACATTCCCCTTGTGATTGAAATGTATAGTACAGCGATGATTACAGAAATGATTTGAGTGAAGACAACATCGTTTCTTTAGGCATATCTTCAGAGCGCTGTGAGCTTATGAAATTGTCAAACCAGAACATGAAATTAGTAGCTTTTCTACTCTGATGTGCAAGGACATTTATGTAATCCGCAGAGAAACAATGCTCCGCGTTTATCTGTGTCATGCTTGAATAATAAAAGTGGGGTTGCTCTTTGATGCCTTCGAACAATACACCTGTTTACAGTCTCCTTGGACTCCCTTTGCTTAAATACATTTCTCACATTCCAAAGGCTCCATTCAATACAGAAAAGTGCAAAGAGCAAGAGAGATTTTTTTTTTTACCCCTACAGCTACAGCAGATACACAATGATCCCTTGAGAGCTACCTGGGACTTTGGGGGGGGGCGGGAACAATGGGCTGTATTGTCCCAGTTCTATAGGTATCCAGTGGCGATCGGTGTGCCTGTTCTTGTGAACAACTGTTTCCTGTGGCAGAACAGTGGTAGTTTGACTGACTCGCAGTGACGCCAAGTCCTCTCAAATTTTAGATACAGAACAAAAAAGTCCTCAGGGAAGACGCATTAAGAAAACTCGCATTCTCAGAAGAAGACGCCATACATGTTATTGTAACATGGAAAACAAATAGCTCCATAAATAAAGAATATATATTTACATTAAATATCCAAATAGTATGAAATAGCAGCCTAGGCAATAGTGTTGAAACTATATGCATGCTAAAAACAAGTGCTTTTCTGTGTCCTGTGTGAAAAAGCTCCAATTCTCTCAAGAGTTTTCTACACAGCATATTAAAATACAGTAACTGGATTTCCACAGAGAAAATAGAGACAGCCCCTATACCAGTTAATGAGTACCAAGTTAGCAGGCAAGACGCACCGTCTTTCAAGCTTACAGAAAAAAGAATTAGACTTAGAGTAAACCCTGAACCAAGTCAAACTAATAAATAAATCTGATCAAGTCTTCTCAGGAAGATTAGACACATTTAAACATCTAGTGCTGCACACCTGGAAGAATCCACACAACACACATCCAAGTCTTCAGCCCAACTAGCACGAAACTCTCAAGGACAGCACTAAAGGCGGCAACTTTATCAGTAGTCATCATACAAACAGCCAGAATTTAAAGGTTAATCCAAAGAAAAACAGCCAATGTGAATTGATCAATGGCACATGGAGCAAAGGTTTTGATAGACAGTGCACAATTCTTCTTGTATTTTTTCACTTGGGCTTGTTCTTAATAAAACTGGTGCCAAACCAGTACAACGGCACTTAACCCAGATGCATGCAGTGCATTTCGGACTCATTTCATATGCACACACTGTACATTCTTAAAATTCTGGAAGTGGATTGGCACATGTACCAGGAGAGACACTAACTCCTTCTGGTACATTTTGATTTGTTAAAAAGTCATTGAAGTAAGTACTCTAGGTGAATGTATAGGCACCACTGTAAGCACGCATCATCTTTTAATTAAATAGCTTTTGATGATCACGTAAAAAAAAAAAATATATTTGAGTAAAATGTTTAGGCATTATCAACAGGAGAGACACATTTTACCTGATAAAACCCAAATGTATACCTTCCTTCATGTCCCCAAATTCAATGCACAAAATCCTTCACATTTCCAGTCATCAGACTTTCAATAGTTTTGCTGCCACATGTTAATATTTTTTTCTCAAAAGATATTGAAAATAAATAAAAAATATTATTAATAATAAAATAATTCTGGAGTTATAATCATATTGCTACTTGGACGGTTCAGATCTCCCCCACTCTAAAAATTGCATTAAAATACAGCGTTATAATAAACACCCATCTATCTCTTAAATTAATGAAAGATTCTTTTTCACAAATATTCTCTTCAGATAAGCTCAGCAGACAGACAGGAACGAGACAGAAAGAATCAAGTGCATCATCTGATTTGTTCAACACAGACATTATTCCAGCTGACTTTCACAGCACCCATGATAATCTGAATGTGCGCCCTCTGACCACAGCAGTAGTGCCTTTGACACAGTCCAGCAGGAAATCATTAGAGTTGCTACATCTTTAACATGAGATACACCACATGGGCGATGATCCAAATATCTCCAGTGAACTGTGAGTATACTGAAGGGAGGTTTTCAGTAGTATTGACTTTATGAAGAGGCTTTTGTCATGGCACTACAAAGACGCGTTTATCCAATGGCCAGAGTCTTAACAAGGCCACAATGAAACTTCCTGATGTGGCGGTATAGGTCCCCGGACTGTGTGAAGCGGCGCTCGCACCACTTACAGGCATGGGGCTTTTCACGTGTGTGGACCACTGCGTGCCGACTTAAGTTATGGGAGTACTGAAAGCTCTTGCCACACTGGCCGCAGGTGTATGGCTTCTCGCCAGAGTGAGTGCGCTCGTGCCGCTTCAGCGTGTACATGCAGGAGAAGGTCTTGTTACACTGCAGGCAGGTGGGGACCGAGCCGTCGGGGGATAGCTTAGAACGAGCACCGTCCTTCTCGCGGAAGTGGGAGCTGAGGTGGAGTTGCAGCACATGGGGACTGGGAAACACTTTGCTGCACAGCGGACACACACACACCTGTTGACCAGCGGGAAGGAGCACCCCACTAGAAGTGGAGATGTCTGAAGAGGCCAAGTCCTCTTCTTCCTCCTCCTCACTGTCCCCCAGCAGCCGACCCCTCCTCTCCTCCAGCTCACGGCCTGGGGCCCCACGCCTCACACACACCTCCCCCTCATCGTCCATCAGGTCCTCCTCCTGGGAGAGCAGTGCGGCCGTGGAGCCGTTGTTGCCTGGGAAGAGGGCAGCGAACCCTGTCACCACTGAGCTCCTGGCACTATTCCCAAAGCGCTGGCTCTCAGGGCTCATGGGCTCACTGTCCTCCTGCTCTGACAGCAAGTCGTGTTCGTCTTTAACAAGTGGCTCAGTGCCCTGCTGCTGGCTGTCGAGGGCCAGCTGTCCCGAGACGTAGGAGGGGTGTAAGGGATCTTTGCTAGACAGAGGCTTGAAAGACAAATCCAGTGCACAGTCCATGTCATCTGAAGCCCGGGACCTCTGGGACAGCAATACGGTGGAACTACTGACATCAGCTTTTGTTTTTCCAGCTGTTTGGTGGCAGGGCTCGGCCTCTGCTGACACATAATTGACACCTACAAGGTCCGGGGACCTGCCAGAGTGACCGTTTGCCTTCTGCTTGCCCTGTGTAGACCTGTCACAGTCAGTGACAGGCAGCCTGACTTCGCTGTTGTCCATGTCAAAGTCTTGTGCTGCGGGTGCCCTCAGAGCCCCCTGAGACAGAGCATGTATCTGTCGCCGAACGAGCTGCTTACTGTGCAGCTCACTGTCTGAGGAGTTTTCTCTGTCCAGACAGCTCAGACCCAAACCCTCGCCCATTTTCTCCTCCAGACACAGCAGTTCTTTATCTTTGAGCTTGCCTTTACACACTTTGACTATGTCGTACATGTGGAGGTAACTAGCTGCTGCCAGCACATCCTCCACAGGCAGAGTGGTGAACTCCAACTTTCCCTCATACATAAATTCAAGGAGCAGACTGAAAGCCGGGGCTGTCACAATGTCACTGTTGAGATGCACAACGTCCCTTTTGTCTAGCTGGTCCCTGTAGAAGAGATGGAAGTACATGCTGCAGGAGGCCAGCACTGCCCTGTGCGCTTTGAATCGAGCCTCACCGACAAGAACAGTGCAGTCACAGAGGAAACCTTGGTGACGCTGCTGACTCAGGCACTGCAGCAACTGGCGGCTATGGTCCGGGAACTCCATTCTTCCTTCATAACCTGGGAAAAACAGGAAAAACAGGATATGAATAAAGCCAAGGTAGACATACAAGAGGGCACTTCCACTGAACAACGTGGGAGACAAAAAATCTCAATCTTTATGAATGACTTAACTTTTTTGGAAACATTACAAAATTACAATTAGGCGTTGCAATTTGTACTATAAATACAAAATAATTAAAACTAAATAGTAGAGCCTCACCGACACATGTATTACTAAGTGACAGTAGTGGATCCACTCTCCCCGAAGTCTTCCCACAGGAGTAGCGTTTGTTTAGTGTCCGTACTGACTGAGGAAAAACGAAAGACGCGCACGGGTGCGTTTCTTTGCGCACACATTCACAGCCCTTGTGTTTACAGAACAAGCATCGAGTGGCACTGGAAACGCCAGGACTGGTCCATCGGGAAGGAAAGCTAACGTGTAAAATACAAGAGCAGAGCAGAGTGAGTAAACTGGCGCTCTGTTTGCTAATTACACTGCAAGCTGTGGAGTCAGCTGCTCTGACATCACCGCAATGGAAACGCTACCTCCAGCTGTGCTTCCCTTTATGCCATATGTTAACTCGGGGCAATAAGCGCTCAAAAACACACAGACGAGAATAGGAAGAGGTTTGTGGGAACATTCCACCCCATTTTAAACTTTCAAAGAGCCAATAGGACTTTTATAAATCATATCCGAAGCGTGCGTAATATCGCTACATTTTAAAAAGTCGATCAAATAATAGGGACAAAGTTGCTAGGCTAAAGGCACGCCAAAACTTTCGTTATACGTGAGTCATTGTGCTTTGATTTTAAAAGTGACCTACATAAAGATCACAGTAAACGCAAATAATGTTCGTGCTGGGAACCGCTGTGCTCGGTGCCTTTTAAACAGCGGAGGAACTCATTGAGCGAAGCGGCGAAAGAGACGGTACAGACTGCCTAACTTTGTACGTAAACTACAGATGTAATGGGAGTGAAAAAGAAAAAGAAAATTAGAACTTACATTTGTTCCTTCAACGCTTTCTCCAAGTTGTCTTTTTAGCCCCGTCGTTCTTTCATGATGTGCGGCCAGATGTTTCGCTTCTCCGGCTCCTTTCTTGAGCTTCGGTTCCGACCCTGGTAAGGCAGGCTGCACTCAGCGCTGCTGTGTGTCAAGCAGGTTCATAATGGCACAAGTCTCGCGATATCCCCCCACCCCTCTCCTCCTCTGCCACTGGCCACAATAACTTTGCACTACTCTGTGGATTCACACAGCGGCAGCAAGTAACAATACAGTCCCCTGCAAGTTAGCCTATTAAAACACCTGCACAGTGTGAAGTAATAGGCTGCTGCCTAGATACTTTACTTTGAGGCAACAAAGTGGATATTTTGCTCTGGGAGATTTTTTTTCCATGCAACTATTTAACAATAGGCACATCTTCCCAGGGAGTAAATCCAGAGAGTGTAATTGCCACATGCATTGTTAGACAGACCAGTGAGACTTAAATTTAATCTAGCAACATTTGTAGACTACCAGCCATAATAAACTATTTATAACTGCTGATACATTGTTTTGATTGTTACAGCTTATGATCAATAATGATTGAATCAGAAATGTGTGAAGAAAGACTGTATTGTGATTATACGGTTTATATGCTACAAGTAAATGTAGTAGTTATTATTATTATTTTTATTTGTTTTGCTGCTGCTGTAGAAAAGAGTGGAGTTGTTGGATGGGATTGGCATATAGTCGAGAGGCAGAGATTGGAGGTTGCAGCTGCTCCCCTCTGCACCCCCACGCCCCTCCCAACTGCCTGGGTCACCTTTGCCCTGTGTTCCAGCTGTCGTGTGTTTTGAAAGGGCCATTTGCAGCTCTACACAGCCCCCTGACACAGAGGGGAATGAGCAGTGTGACAGGAGACGCAGACACTGGTTCAAGGGGCCACTGGCTAAGATTCTTATCCAATGACTCGTTAATGCCATTTTTAGTTTGGCCATCATTACTGAGGTTTTATACACTCTTTTATAGGATTTTGACACTTTAGTGACATAATGGTGAGTGAAATGTCTGTGACATGAGACATTTTCCCATTGACACACTGCTACACGTGATCCATGCCGATGTAGAAAAGAGGACCAGAATAGGAGCAGTGCCTGTGTGTTCCTGTGCTGGCAGTGGTAGGCGCCTTGCAGTAGCCGAGGGGTTTGTGTTCACAGGGCAAGACAAAGCAGTGGTTGTGCCTGGGGACCGTGGCCTCAGAGGCTCAGCGCTGTGAAGGTTCTCACACAGAGAAAAGATAGAGGGAGAGAGAACGAGAGAAAACACTTCCTGAAGCTTCATTCTTCCTCTCTGCAATCATCAATGGCATTCTCCCCCTGACCCACTCCTCTCACCGACAAACAAAAGGGCTCGCATTCCAGTGAAGCCTGACCAGCCAACCAACCAGCCATCCAGCCACTGCTAGGCCACAGCACATCACTCTTCTGCTGGCCAGGATAGATTGTGTAGCATATAGGCAGGTGAACACAGTGTTTTCACTCATCATACCTGCTGCTATTTTTTTGCTTTTGGTGATCTATTTGAGAATTGTATTTGCTTGAAACGCCCACAACCCTATGTACCGCGACTGGTTCGGCCCACCTGGCATGTTTAAAACCTCAGTGTGGCCCTTGCATCAAAAAGTTTGCCCATACCTGACCTAGACTGACTGTCCCTTTGAGACACCTGATGCGTACATACTTCTTTGGCCATGGTAACCATGATGGTAACGCAGATGCAGGTGTAGATGTGTATACCTTTTAATTTACCAGCAATTATTGAGCTGTAAATTCAATCTCAATGGAGGACCACAACTCTATGCGAGCAGTATTTTTTCTGGAAGATATTTCCAAAGAAGCAATCCATGAATGCTTTCCTTGATGATGGTTTTGTTATTAATGTAACCTTTTCGTTGGGTGACTAAGACCTATCAGTTTCTTGGAGGTTGGGTTCACAAAAATAACCTCAATCATCCCATCCGACAACAATCGCAACATTTCTTCAGATCTTGAGACATAGTTTCACCTTAGTTCCTCTTTGCAGTTAGTATACAGTATGTGTTATACTTGTAATACTTGGTAGTCTTCCACTTAGTTTCTCTTGCCGTCGCTCTCAACCATCACACTTAAAAGGCAAATAGATATACTTCACTGCCCTCCATCCCAGTGGGTACCTACATGTTATTTTATGTCTTATCTGTCCATTAACATGCCCTGCTTCAATCAGTAAATTATATGGAAAAAAAACTCTCCTGCAATGAAGGGTAAAGGTGTTATATATCATCACCTCCAACGTAACTGTGTAAACTGGTAGTCCATAACATGCTTACTGTATGTGTCTCAGAGATTACAAAGAGTGTTTATTAAAATATGGAAAGACTATGGTTCATTTGATACTGAAGGTGGCTGACTCTATTTAACAAGCGTCTTGGCCTGTCCATACCTGCCTCACAACTGGTTTAACTCCTGCCTCCCCACCTCTTGATGAGTGTGGATCATCAGTGGAAGAATACACTTATAAACACTGTGATATTTCTGTCACGATACCCAATGGAGCTCGTGTTTTCCATTCATTAGAGTATTTGTTTTCATACATACACTGTTTCCAATTGCATCTTTTAGTGCCACTTGAGAATTTATTTGTCTGATTCTGAACTTTACTTTTAAGCTAAAGTGTTGAATGCCAGAACAATTGCTCCACAACAAAGGTCTGCCTCAGCACATCTCGGTAATGTCCTACAATTAAATGCCCCTGTAAAATATATCGCCACAAATCAAAGCCACTGTGTGCTGACAAAGAAGAAAAACACAATAATGTCAACAGTATTGCGCCCATGCACCCTGCAAACACCACTTACCTGCTACAGTTAAATATGATTTTAATATAATTTCCCGTGGGTTGTGCGCAAAGTGGCACCCAAAAGAGGACAATCCCACTACTCTCTCTTCTATCATAGTCAAAATTTTAATTTGTAACATTTATATTTTGCCAGATGCTTAATAAAACACAATTTATGTTTACGAAATACAAACAATATATCACTGCAAGTAGGCTAACTGCAGAAAATGCTCATAAAATAAAATACTTTGCTTTTCACTTCTTCAGCTATAAACTAAGTGAAGGAAATGTGGGCTTCCAAACTTCTTCCAGTGGTACTGAGGGTCACCTTCTTCTCTCATTTTAATTAGAGATTAGCGTGTAAGTTTTTTTCTGGTATAAAGTTTACAGTCGGTTTAGACATAATTTTGGTCCGTTTTATAGATTTATAGATACCGATTTTTTTAGACCCTGTTTAGTTCTGATTTGATGTGGATCTTGGCCTGATGGTACCTGGAATGTCAAATATTTTATGAAGTGCCTACTTGGAAGGGAAAACGTTTTATGAGAGTTTTAACCACTGGCCTAGGTCTTAAAATCAAGGTTTGCTAAAGAGAGGCTTTTAACTGTTAGATTGTGTTTCTGCATGTGCTCTCAATGTCTTCATTTGCTTTCTAACAATAAATAGGCTACAGTCCATGAAGTTGGGGGAAAACCATTTGACTTAGTCCAGATGTTCCTCATGCGCATCTCACAGGGCCCCTCCAGGTTCCGGAGCCCCCTTTTGGAAACCACCGGTACAGATAAAACAGCCCAGGGTTTCGTGGGGCCGCACAGGATTGGCCCCTACGGCAGCCCACTGTTGTTTTGTTTATTTTTCTTCAATGGGACTCGCGCTGCTCCTGTTGTGCCGATAAAGAGTCGGCGCTAGGGCCCAGGAGAGGCGCGCAGCCACAGAGGCATTGCAGACAGCGCGTTTGGGAGGTGAAGTGGAAGAAAGGCAAGACAGAAACGGAGTAAATGAGAGCACTTTTGTCCAGATTGTTGAAGGACTTATCTACGTAAAATACCACCGAAACAGCTCCCTATAATGAGGCGGACACGTTGTTGAAAGCCCTACCCAGGTAAACGTCCACGTTTCCTTCACATTGCTTAACTACAAGAGGTCGACAGCTAAGGGTAGGTCCCCATTGTACTTAACATGGGATGCGGTTATTCTCACCCAAGCTGCCCTGCTAGGCCTCATATCCTTTTCTGCTGCTAAATGCAAACCTGACATGGGGTACTTTCCGAACTAGACACAAAAAGTTAGTTCGCATGGCGCACGGGATTACTCAAGTCTGTAACAAAGCCTAGCGAACAGCAGATTCTTCACAAACAACTGTGGCTCGCCTCTTCAACATGTTAACCATTCATTTTTGACAATGACCACTTTGGAGACTCAGCCCTTTGACCAAAATATCTACGTTCGCAAATGGCTCCTCTCCTCGTCCTCCTGTACTGGAAAACATCTGTGCTGTTATAGCTGGGGGGCAAATGAAAACAATGAGCTCAACAAGCACTTCATTCATTGTTATGGGTCTAACAGTCTTTGTTTACCTGAGTGGTGCTGTTATGCGAAGTAATGATGTCCCCATGTTAGTGTGTAGCTTAAGATCATTTGTTTACCTTTCCAATACATGATTTTCTTGCCTAAACTGTTTTATCAGTCTTGTAAAACACAGAAAGGAAAAAGTGTTATTATGCATTTTTGAATACTAGCTATTAAATTGGGCTCTCAATTCTATTTTGATAAATGCTTTACCCTTGTTGCATGGAAGCATTCATGTGCAGCAGGGTAAATTGTCTCCAGGCATTTTGTCTATGAAACCACTTGAGTGTCAAAATGTCTTTTTGGTCATGAGACTACTTTTGTCTACTGTGTCAATGCAGGGCGACTGGCATGTGATCCAGAGAAGACTCAACAGCCTGGCGTAATGACTTGTTCTCCTTGTTCTATTTAGAAAATACCACCTCCTACCCAATCCCCTCACAGCCCAATTGACGCAAATGTGCCACCAGTTACGTGCAGAATCCAAGGAATGTTGTTTGAAATTTTGTCCCTGGACACAAGAGTTTTTGTGCCCTTATGTAAACTGCACTATCACTGAGAAAGATGTACTTAAAAAGAACTCAGCATCACATGGTACTCTGCATCATAAAAATGCTGCCTTTTATTATACACTTTACTTTTCCTCTTTGAAGGCACAGTTGGGTAAATATTAGTTTTGTTGGGCTGAGATGCAGTAAGAATCAGGTTATTAAATGTTCAAAAACATACAAATGATGTTTGTTGTACATCATTGTCACTCATTGCTTTTCAAAATGTAAGGTTACAGTAGCTGCGGTTTGCCATTTGGCTACAGCTATAAGCATTATTCTTATCATTAGTGAAGTGTTTTCAGGGAACTTGAAAGCGGAACTTGGCATGGTTTCATAGATCATACTCATACTACTTCCATTGTGATATTTAATTTAAAACAGGTTTAAATGCAGAGACTACGTGTCAGCAGAAGTGCGCCTGAACTATTTTACAATGTCACTGAGCTCAACTATAGCAGTTGTTTACTAATCTAGCAGCAGCAAGTTCAGCTAGATGATGTATCTATTGATCTGTGATCAAGGAAGTGGTTGATGTGGGTCTGATTGTGTGCTTCCTGCTGTAAACACATGGCTCTGGCCTCTTTGGCACTATGACAAGCTCAGTGTGTGGCATCGTTTGTGTATGACACTGATTTGCATTGAATGGGCAGGCCCCATAGCAGTAGCAGAAAGATGAATGATTGAAGCTGCAGTGACAGTGGGCGGGCAGGCTGGACCATGTGACCTGCTGTCAGGGTACTGGGTTCATTCAGTGGCTGCAGCACTGGCAGCTGCCCAGCTTTTCCACACAGGCCGCAATGGCAACAGGTCTCGTCCATTAAAACAGCAGCGCTCTGTTGTGGCTCCGCTGTTGTGCATTTGCTGTACACTTCAGCTTATTTGTGATGAATCCAGTGTGTATTTAATGTGTATGTTGTGTCAGTGAGTGCACAGCAAATGTCAGAGGCCTCCTGCAGTTTGTGTGATCTTTAGGACCACTCACTGTTTTTTTCTGAAGTCCTCCTAAGAGATTCTTCTAGCACCGTGTGATACAAGTGCCACATTGACAGTGAAAAAAATGACTCCTTCAACAAACGTTTGCTCACATTAGTAAATGATCCACAGAGCAGTTCATTTTCTGATGCATATAATAAGCCTGGAGACTACTGATATAAACTGTCAATAGTTACATCCACTTCCTATTGTTGTCCTAGCATGGAGCTGGATGTGGCAGCCCAGACAGAGCTGTTTATGATGGATTCAGCAGCTAATTGATTTCAGTCAACAGGCAGGGTTAGCCTGCTGCTGTAAGTGACATTTATGTGAACAAGGACTAGGATTGATCATTCCTTTGCAGATCCCCTTCATTCAAGGCAGTCCTAACAGTATAACATAAAGTAGTAAGTGAATGAAAAGGTCAAGTGTTTTGGTGATGATCGCCTGCAGGTTCGGGTGCATGTGTATACTGTTACAGAATAACAGGCTCTTCTATGAGAACACACATTTGGTGTAGACCATATGACTACACTCAAACACCATACATCTCCACTACTTCATTTTTATTTTTCTCTGAAGACTACTTCACATATTTACATTGATGATGCTGTGTACTAAAATGTTTTCAGTTTGGCACTGTACATTTGGCACGGCAACATTTTACATTTAATGGGAAATAATGAGAAAGATCGTCTTATGTACAACACAATAAAATGTATCTTTTGGAGATTTTTTTCGTGATCAATTTCAAATATAGAAATTTCCGTGTTACTTTTGCGAAATTGTGTTTGTTTTAAATTAAGAGAGTCCATGAGATTCCTTTCACATTTGCATGACTTATATACTCAGTGGCCAATTACTTCACTTACACCCAACATTTCTTTCTTCTCATCTTCCACAGGTTAGACCAATAACCCCAGCAGCTGCACCGCTGGCTCCAGCAAAGGGCCAGAAAAGAAATCCTGGGAAGTAAAGCTGTGTCTCTCTCAGCGGGAACCCTGGATCCTCAGCTCTGCCCACCAACATGACCAATGTGATGATCGTCAAAGAAGGATGGCTCCATAAAAGAGGTGAATATGACTCCAAGCATTTGCTAAAAACAGGGTATGCTTCTCATGTTGGTACAGTTGACAGACATTCTGTGGATAGTAATCAATCGACCTATGTTTGCAACTGCTGTAGCTAAATCAATTTTGCTTTTCCATCAAAACCACCATTTTGAACACACTGACGGAATATTAAATTGAGATTATTTGTTGAGATATTTGATTGAGATTAAATCAAGGCTCTTGAATTTGACATGCTTGAAATGATCACAAAACGGCAAATGGTATAAAAATCAGTAACATAAAATTGATACTGTGAGCAAATATGAAATGCACTCAAAACCTCCAGATGCAAAGTTCTCATTGTGCCTCATTCTACAGTGTTGTATGGCGCGGTGTGACTGTGCCGGGCGTGAGCCTGTTGTTTGGACGAAAAAGCATTCCTTGCATACCTGCTGGCTTTGAGCAGCTTTTATATGTGCCTTCAAACTGCTGCAGCCTCATCCCCCCCTCCCTGCACACATGCTGCCCCCTCCAGTACCAAGGGCCAGAGCTGTTACAGGACTATGTGCCAGGGAAGCAGGCCTTCCTGAAAGTGTTGAAACTCGGCCTCTGACTCAGGGAGTGAAGTACTGGAAGCTGGTCACTTAGATGTTCCTGCTGCATGGCATTTATGGACTTCAGAGCACAACAAGCTGCTGTTTGAGAGAAGGTTCAAACTAAGACTGCGTGGTGTGTGTGCCCACAGTTTTGATAGCGTTGACTTCTTCCTAGTTTTGCACACATCTAATCAAACAAGCAGGCATTGGAAGCCAGCAGCTGTGCCCTCTGAAGTGTCAGAGTGCGCGCTTTGATGGGAGGGCATGTGCCGGCCTCTTGACAGGAAGGCGTTTAGTGTCTCGTCACTGTCACTAGGATGGCGCCCTATCGCCACTGCACAGAAGGGAGCCGTGCAATGGCTCTGTCCTGCTGTCCATCCACAGATCAGACTCGGCACAGAGGACTGTCCAGTTCATCTACAGACCAGACCCGTGGGAGCACCTTGACTCGGGTTTTATGTGGTGGCGCCACCCAAGTGACTCACATCACTTAGTGGGCATAATAATGACCAGTTGCAAGTGTGCAGCATCCTCATTACTCCCGTGCGTGCTCTCAAAATACTAATTTAATTGTTTTGTAAAATATCCATGAATGCCCTCACCTATTCTGCATGAGATCAAACCATGACTCTGCACTCTCAAGATCTGTAGTGTATTCATTATTTTGTAATAAATGTTCTTTATTAAATATTATTTGTTTGTACAGAACCGGACTGTACATGTTTAAACATTGGGGACTATTTTTATGTTCTTTCTTGTTCACTGTTTTATTTTAGTCCATCTACTTTACTTGTCTGTATGTATGCATGTGTGTGTGCGTACAATCTTGGTGCCTGTAAAAACCACCATCACACCAGAGGTCTGTGATGGACCCCTACCTTTTATAAACTTCAGCTTCTGGGAGTCAATTTTTTTTTTTTTAACAAAGTACAGTATCACACTTACACAGCCGTCAGATAGATCATGTGTGTATGTGTGTGAAGCTGTGAAAATAAAGTAAACAAACTAAAGTAAGAAAGCGAGGGTGCACTGAGTACAGTTGCGTTGTACCCTGTCATTAGAGTTGCAGATTCTCAGCCTTGAAGTATTCTGTACGTGTGTCCCTAGCGGCCTGTGCGCACTGACATGACCTCATTCTGAAGGACACACCTTCATACTTTCTACTTACTGATGTGTCTGGATCGTGAGCACGGCCTGGGATGACGTGTTATCGGTTTAGGAAGGACAGTTTACACATCCATGTCAATGCAGTCAAATAGGATTATGCATGTCTACTTTGTACGGCTGGACATGCATAATGCAAAAGTGTAATGAGCAGAATGTTTAGACCTAAGACTGCCAACAGGACACTGCCCAGTGCCTTATGTGTGGGCCACATCACAAGTACAGGCTTGCAAGAACACTGTAACTTTGTTGTTACTCTCATAACCAGTTGTTATGTGTCCCCAAATGGTACCTTCACATTTTTAACCCACACACTTTTGAATTTGCCTTTGGTTTCTAGTAGCCTCTCAGACCATGCAACATGTTATTGCTTTTGTTTTTCCAAAGTTTCCTTCGAAGCCTGAGCATCATCTGACATCAAAGAGGCAGATTGTGGGTTCCTAGTTTCTAGGGAAGTGCTGCAGCCAAGAACTCAGTGAAGCTCAACAGAATAGCACTCGCTTGTCCTCTCCCTCATCGCTGGCCCCTGTTTGTTTGACTCATTTGCTCCCTGACAAGTATGAAGAGCTGGCCCTCTCGTTAGGCTAACGAAGGCCACAACAACTGTTGGATTTGGGTAGCACGCTCAGCTGGCTCCAACGCGTGAGAGAAGGGTGAATGGACTGAACGCCAGCACAGATAGCTAGGGAAATGCGGAGGGACAAGCAAAGAAAGAGAAGAGAGACACACAGAAGTGTGCAGTGTCTTTGTGATGTTCCCAGAACATTGCTCAGTGACCTTGTCGGCCTCAGCACAGCCACACCACAGAGTCTCTCGTGGTCGGCTTTGCTGCTCATCATCTGATTGGCTCCTGTAGCGGTCATGTGGATACCCACAGCCAGAGTGTGTTGGTGGTCCATGTGAGTGCATGTGAGAATATAAAGGTCTTACAGAAGTTCTTTATTATATTACTACAGTATATTAGTAAGATTCATTGCAAGAGTGGTTGTCAGTCGAGTTTGCACTTGCATACACTGTAGATACAGATGTAGTGTCGTCATTTTAGGGTTGCAGAATAAGTTATTTGCACTTTAGAAAAATAGTATCAAGAAAAGGATTTTATAAGCTACTCCTTTTTTCCTGTCTTTCTTTTTGCTGCTTTTATTATTTACTCAACAAAATAGCTCTATTAATTTGAATTATCTGACTTGAGGTATTGATAGTAGACATTTTATATTTATTGCTATGTCTGTAATGCATAGTGTGTGTGATGTCACAGTGCTAATGAATCCAGATTCTATATATCAGAAGCTTTTTGATTTTAAATACGAAATAACTGAACCCTGCCAATGAAAGTGAAAGAGCTACCAATGGTGGTCTTGCCCCTGGAGGCAGGGTCCAGCAGCAGAGGGTGTCTCCCCAGGATAGCAGTGTTCTGGCTGGGTGTCTAGGCTCAACCTGGACCCCCTGCTCTGAGTAATAGGAGGCAGTCCTCGTGCTAAATGTGCTGGAGAGAAGTAAATGAGAATGGTGCAGCTGTCAGCAGCCAGGCCGGCTGGTGTGGTGGCACAACCAGGAGGCTGCGGGAGGTGGCACCTCCAGCACTAGCCTGCTGTGTGCTTACTTTGTGTGCAGAGTCCGCCTGCTCACTGCAACTGTGAGGCTCTGGTTGCTTCCATTTCCCATGTGACCATTTCTGATTGCTTCATCCCTTTCTCTGTATCAACGTCTCTTGCCTTTCTGCCTATCATTTGCTTTTGTCAGAAAACACCCTCTAGCATTCTCCACTTCCCTCAGTCTCTCTCCTTTAAATCCAACAGGCAGTTGCTAGGATAAAGACACTGCTGACAAATCAGGCCCATGGCGGAAGCGGCTGTGGCCTGGCGAAAAGCTCCCAGTCTCTGACATCAATCACAGTGGTACCCCTGTCCCGTTTTGGGAGAGCACAGACAGATAAAAGGGATGCTCAGCTGTCCACTCTCAGAGCTGACTCTATGCTCTGATATGCATTACATCCTCTGCAGCTAACAGTGATGGGCATATTTCAAATAGTTTTTAGAAGACGTCTGTCATACTTTTAAAAGAGGTTCAAAACATTTTCATTGTGCTAGTTTCTGACACACACTTTCTTTTCTCTCAGGTTTGTGACCTTGTTCATTAAAAGATCTAATATGCTCTAAATAATGTGTGTTTGTTTGTTTGCCACACACTAATGCAGTTAACTAATCCACAGGCTGCCTGTTTGCCCAAAAAGAGGGGCAAATCTCTGCCCCTGTGGCAGGGGGAACTTCCCACAGTGTCGCTATGGTAATCAGCAGGTGTCACTCACCCCAGAGAAGAAGTGAGGGCTTTCTTACTAGCGTGAGAAAGGGGGCAGGCTCCATCGTGCCCCCCTGTTCTGATGCTTTTCTTCCTGCTGGGATAGCAACAGCAGCACATAGAAAGAGGGATGAGGGGAAGTGATGGAGGCCAGGGTTCCCCACAGTTTTGTTGGTGCTGCTGCTTTAGCTGGCAGCTGAAACCGGAGTCCAGCTGTAAAGAGAGGTTTGATAAACCATGAATGAGGAATGTCAATAAAGATGGAGTCCATGATATTGTCTCTTCCAAGACTCCACTTGATCCTGTGTACCCTAAAGGTGTTCAGCCAGACATAGCACAGACTTATTGAGGGATGATCATTGCTCTTATAGGGGTCCCAGAATTAAGGAGCTTGGTCTCCTCTGGAGCAGGGAGGACCACAGCTCATTGGGATGCAGGGCACAGGGTGGCAGCCGCAGCTGCAGCCTACAGGCAGAAGCAGGCAGAAAAAGAGCTGAGGGGATAGTGGGGGCGGCTGAGGAAAAACCAACAAAAGAAGTGCCCCCCACCACCCGCTCCCTCGCTTTGGAGTTCTAATTCCCTAATCCTCAACCTCCGCCGAGCCCCCCCCCATCCTCATCCGATTCTCGCACTCACACAGTTCATGCACTCACCACTGGCTGCTTTCCTCTCATCCCAAGCTATGAATGGGCAGCCCCAACAGCAGCCCCATCAGGAAGTCCAGCCCCTGGGTGTGGGCACAAGCTCACTCTGTGTGCCTCTTAGATCCCCTGCAATTCATTCATTGCTTTCTCCTCAACTTAAGAAAGTGTCATTCTGTAAAAAGTAGCACATACTGTAGTTGTTAGTGTGCACATATTGATTGTATAGTGTGGCTTGTACGTCTGGGTCTCTGCGAGATAAAGAATCTTATTAAAGGCCAACATGCCACAACAGCTGGGACCCCAGCATTCCTCTTGTCGTGTAGAAACAGGACACCCATCGGAAACGGATACCAATAACCAATCACTTCTTTTGTGTATACTTTACTCTCTAAAAGTGCATAAATTACACACAAAAAACTCCAAACAAGATGTTACTATAAAATGTTCAGATTCAGTGAAGTTACTGAAGAATAGCTGTATACAGCTGTGGCCTCACCAGTTTTATCCTGTTATACTTAACATGTATGTGTGTTAACTGCTGAAAGGGCGTGGCAGCAGTGAGGTGAAGCTGTCCACATATGAGGCCATGCAGCAGTTGGCAAATAAAGATGAATTCTGTTGTGTTTGGCTCCAGTCCTCCGTTCATTATTTTCCACTTTGCCCAGCGCACATCCCAGACCTCAGCAGCTGCTTGTCATGTAAAGATACTCCATCAGGACCTGACAGCTCCTCCCATGCACATAGACTGTACGCATGGCTCAGGCACACTCCACTTGTGCTCACAGCTTCTCCCCGTGAGTCGCACTCCTACATATGTGAGCAACATATGTAGTGATCTGTCTCACTAGCGCTCCACTCAGCACTCCTCTTTGCATACTCTGTAGCTTTCTCACCCCCTGGTTCATCCATTCCTCATGAGTTGTCAGATCGGCCTTCGAGGCCGTGGCCCATCCGTTGCATATGACTTGGGCCTGATTTCACCCTTCGCTGTAGAGCCCGATTCGCTTGAAGCCATATGTGGTTGCATTTACAGTAAGGATCATGTGTTATCTGGGTTGTGGCCAGTCTGTCTGTTGACCAATTTCCTGTTTTGATGAGCTTCTTGACATCAAAAGGTTGTAGTTTACCTTGAGTTTAAGAACTAATGTGTGTCTGTTTTTGAACTATTGACCTCTGTCAGCAGTAAAATCAGAATGTTTTATTTATTTATGTATTTGTCATTGCTACAAACCGGCTATATGAAAAATACAATTATGAAATGCTTTTGTCACCAGTTGATTGGGTAAAGTAACCACAATAATGCATACTAATGTTATTTTAAAACCATTGTACTTGATGGAAAAATCTAAAATACTACACTTGAGTAAATGTACTGAGTGTTGATCACATATGGAATCTACTGATACCTTTGTCATGCTTTCATTATGCCTGCAACAATGTTGGTGCCTTTTTGTCTGATTTATCTCACAAAATTCACTACTCTTACTAAACGGTGCATGCTTTTGTTTCTTTTTACCAGAGTTATTTTTTTATTTAATTTTTTTTAACAAAAGCTATTCATCCTTAAACCTTTATTACAGATATGCTTTAAGTTACCACGCGCTAATTTATAATTGTCCTTGATCCAGAGATCCAGGCTGTTATCCAGACTATTTCAGTCTTCAAATACTTGTCATGAATAAGTCAATGTTGGTATGGCTCTGAGACAATACAAGTTTGCACCTGAATCGATGCAAGAAGAAGTGTGTGGGTGTGGCATATTTATTGAACCACATGATCATGACCCAATCTTATCCTATAGGATTGTCCATTACTACTCCTACCACCAGCCATTGTTTTTAGTCGATACCTAATCATAACTTGTCATTGTGCTTGTGACCATTTCACTTTCTTGTTGCACCAGCGAGTGCAGAAAAGGCCTGTGCAAAAAAGTAGAACTGAATAAAAGCTGAAGAAGAGGAAATGGGTGTAAATGGGAAGCTGACAAGGGTCATCATTGTTGTTTATGTCCTCAGTAGACTGTTTGTGAGGGTAACAGACAAGCGGATATGCTGCTTCCATTGGAGTCACATGACCACCCTGTGGTCACAGAGGAGGAAGATCCTGCTGTCACAGTTCTACATCATAGTTTTTATGCAAGATTTTTATATATATTAAAAACCTGTCTAGATGTGGGAAACGTGTTCAAATAAATATTGGTTTCACTGGTTACAATTGTATTGTTGATTTGTTCACAACTGCAAGAGCATTTCACATGTGAAAGTTGTTTGTTTACCTTTGTTCGTTTTTGATCCTGATGTTTATTAATCAGAAAGCAGAATGAGTTCTGTGTTGCCTGATCCTATGACTAAACCCAGTTTGGAAGAAAATAAAAAGGGACGGTCTTCTACTTTGACAAACCCAGCACCTGTCCCCAATCTAGCTCTAATTAGGTCTAGTGCAGCCTCATGTAGTTAATGCTCAGCGACAGAACCCTGGAAGTTCTTTGACTTCAAGTGAGCGGTGTCTTGCTAACGTATAGTAAAACTTGTGCTTGTGTCATCTGCATATTAAGACAACCCAAGTTCAGTGGTAGTTGTTGTTTTTCTCTTCAACCATAGAGTACATCCTACTGACTTTACCTTTTAACTTTACTACTTCTATGTCATCAAACAGAAAATTTCAAAAGAAAGCACTTATTTACATTCAAGGATAAGATACACACAATTCAATATTTCTTTTGTATGTCATGTACAATAATAATGTGTCCAAAGAACTTATTACATTCCTACACAAACGTATACACTTCAATAATATTATTGGTAATTTTATTTGTGTTGTTCAGTACTTCCCTTTACTTTCTTTCTTTCTTTCTTTCTTTTTTTTCAGTATGCATGTTGTTTGCTGTCACGGCCAACCAAAGAGAAGACTCATTATCTTGTGTCTGTACTGGTCACGCCTCTATTACTGGCCTATCTGAAACAGACAAAACTTGACCAGGGCAATCCTACAGCTGACAATAACAGACCTCTGGGTGGAGGGCTTTAGGCCAGGGCAACAGCGGCGTGGACATGGCATTTTCTTCTGATGACTACACGAGGTGGCACCTTTTTTATTGAGATGAAAAACCAGTGCGGAGAACTAAAGAAGTCTGGTCCTGGTGATAAATGACGCAGCACATGTTGCTTCCCCAGAGAGAAGTGCAAAAAATGTTTTGAAAGTTGAGTATAGCACATTTGGTGATTGGTGTCTAAAACAGACAAACGACTCATTATGGTAATTGGGGATGAGAGAAACCCAGCTAATGCGTTTCACCGTATATATTACAATTAAGAGTCATGCGTTTTGATTTTAAAAGTTGATCTAAATTCAACGCGAGCTATTGCATCAAAACACTTACTCTGCACATGTAGGATGAAAAATCTCGTCCGCCACGATGACAAATGCATTACCGTGTGGGACATCTGCTGTTTATTAAGACTGAAGCATAGCATTTGCTGCAGATGTTTGCTCTAAAGTGGAAAGTGGTGCCACCTCTTTGCCAGTCGCCGTAAATCAGGTGTTTTAAACAGTTGACTGCTTTAGGTCTTTACGACTATGGAGTTGAGGGGAAATCGGAGAAAGGGGGGGATACATAATCCTGCATGTCGTCAGCCTTGTCAAAAACTTTAACCCATATGGAACATCGCCTATTAGCAGCCAGTGCCATTGCTCAGAAGAATCTACTTCCCCATGTCTTAGTAAAGTGACAAATTCTGAAGAAGGTCATTTGTTTTGTTTTGGGTTTTTTTTTTTTTTTTTTTTTTGCTACGCACTTGTCCTTTCATCTTTCACATGTGTCTCTCGCACACACCACACTTCTGTGTTTGAGGAAATGGGGCAATTAAGGACAGCTTGCTCCAGCTCTGCATGGGGTTAATATGCGGCACCGTAATTAAAAATAAATTGCACTTTTCCCCCGTATAAATATGCAAGTGCCACTCTATTGTGTGCCACTGTCTTGTTATGGTTTGTACTTTTTTTCTTCCCTCCGCCAACTGCACAACATCTGGTGCTGCGTTTCCTGAAGCATCTCTAGAATAAATTGAGTTCGCCCTCCGCTACGAGATAAAAATTTGTGTGATGCAAGTGAATGGGATGGACACGCATGACTTGGTTACGGCTGTTGTGTGCTACAGTGAAGGGGAAACTTTTGTTTGAAACAGGGTTTAGGTACAGTTGTGCTCATAAGTTTACATACCCTTTAATCCTTTTTTCCACTCATGGTTAGTGGTTGTGCAAAGACATTTATTGCCAAACTACTCAAATGTCCCTGATCTAACGTTTACATGACCTTCAGCAACTGCCAGGAAAATTGTTCAGGAGGAAAGAAAAACTCACTTCAGCTGAAATACAGGACTCTCTGACAAAATGTATGTTTGTTTAAAGATGCGCAATATGTAAACTTTTGATCAAGGGACATTTGGCTAGTTTCTAGTTGAAAAGCGTAAACAAACAGGTTTTCTGACAATAAGTGGCTTCACACAACCACGAACCATGAGTAAAATAAAGATTTTTGTGTTATCATTCATATTTTGAGCACAGCTGTGACAGGATTCTTGTTTAAATAATCACTCTGAGATCAGAAACGGGTTGTCTATTAAAAAAAAAAAAAGAAAAAAAAAGATTGAGATTGATGAAGAGAATTTATTGCTGTTTAACTTAAAGATTTCAGCTTTGCCATATAGTCATTTGCTCCAGATTTGGTCTGGGGAAGGTTGACTTTGTCACTTATCCTATTTGACCTCCACTAAAACTTATAATATGCCCCTTTTAGGCATGACTGAAATTTTGAAACTAAATGAATGCACTGGGAGATATAAATGGTTGTGTTATAACAACCATGAAACTGTTGGGATTAAACTTAATCTTTTTATTTCTTTTTCTATCATTTGGATTTTTTAACAAAAACCCTTTGTCATTCTAGGGGAATATATCAAGACTTGGAGGCCGAGGTATTTTCTCCTGAAGAGCGACGGTACGTTCATTGGCTACAAAGAGCGTCCACAAGATGTTGACCAGCTGGAAACCCCCTTAAATAACTTCTCAGTAGCACGTGAGTATCTGCCTCAGGGAACACATTTTTCCCTTTTGTACTTCAATGTTGCAATCTGATTTGAGTTTAAAGATTTTAAAATACTGCATAAAAAACTACAGCAAAAAAAACTAATCTCTAAAATGGCATAATAACTTTTTTTTTTAATGGCAAGATGCTAACAAAACATTTTCTTTTCTGACCATTTTGTTTACATCAGAGATGTAAACAAAATATTTTATTTATTAGCTGTATTGCCCACCCTTACTTTGAACTAATTCCACACTCTTGGCTCTTATGTTACTATGTTAATATTAATATTATTTAATAAATAATGAAATAATTTATTATTAATAATAATAATAACTTTTTCTGAAGAACCAGAAACTTGTAGCTACAGACAGTATATGAATCTGAATGTGGATGGCCATCAGCATGTGGCTTCCTAAACCCTATTATAACCCTCACTATGACAAAATAACACAAGTGCCCAGAGCAGCCTGCCCATTTCATCTCCACATCACAGAAAGCTGCTGTGATAAGCTGTGCAGATGACTGAACACAGCAATTAGAGAGCATACTGTTTGTTTAACAAAATGTTTCCTCCCCGACACTCTTGAGTTATTGAAGCTATTAGTCGCCTGATTTCAAGTATTTATCTGGGCTCTGCTCCGAGGCTCCATCTTCCTCACTGGTGGCTATGGTTATTGTGACCCCACTTCAGGGGACACATGGTGCCACGCTGCTGACGGGGCGATTGCAGCTGGATTACACACTCGTCCTGATGGAGCCATGTTGGATCTCAGTGGTGGTCTACACCCCTGTCGTCCATCTATCAGACAGAGGGCACTTTGTGCCACTTTTTGACGCATTTGCTGACATGTTTCATTTGCGAACAGATGTTAATATGAAGAAAGTGCAGATGGAAATCAAGGCTTTCTATAGTTCTATTAGCCTAATGTGAGCGATTGTTATCAAAGTGCTTACAAGATTTTATTGTCTTTCCAACTGCCAAAAGATGAACTGAAGGACCGGCCATGTCTGATGGACAGTTGTGAATTAAATAATAATATATTGACGTATATATTTGTGGTATTAACTTGACAAGTTAAAGTTCCCAGCACTTTTCTCCTTGTAGCGCACCTGTTCTTTCCTAAATTGGCCGACACTCAGAGTTGGGGTGGCAATAAAGATAAATGGCTATAACTGTGTCTGTTTTTCCTCTGCTTCCCCACACGCTGGCCCTTCTCTGCTCCTCCCTGTCTCCCTGGCTGTGGTCAGAATGCCAGCTGATGAAGACGGAACGACCCAAGCCCAACACATTTATCATCCGCTGCCTGCAGTGGACCACTGTCATCGAACGCACCTTCCATGTGGAGACCCCGGAGGAGAGGCAAGTGAGACACACACCCATCACAGCCCAGAAAGCTGTAAAGATTTACCCGCACTAATTTGCTCTTTAAATATAGTTGAGCACTTTAACAAACACACACATTTATTCATCATTATGCACCTGCTGCAGAAGTGTCCTGACCATTGGCAGACCTCACACTTGAAATTACCTTCCTGTTGATGAGCAGACAATTACATGCTTGGACTGGTGGGTTTGCATGGTGGTAAATGGCTGATGTAATCTCTTTGCTGCCTATGCCCCCTTTTAGGGAAGAATGGACTAAAGCCATCCAGACAGTGGCTGTGGGTCTGCAGAAGCAAGAGGAGGAGATGATGGACTCTTCTCCAGACCCCATGGACATGGAGGTCTATCTGACCAAACCCAGACACAAAGTGGTATGGCTTTACCCTGCTAATTTCTCCATCAGGATATGCATTGTGGTTGTGTTTACTATACATTTCAGACAAGATGTTATTTGTGGAAGATTTGGTTTATTAGTTTATTAAACACAGGGAGCCTCCATTTTCTTTTTCACCATCATTTGTGGGTGGCTTAGCACCAGATAGCATGTCTTTAAGATTTCACAACCCCCACATGTGTCATGACTTCAAGATCCGAGGTCACTGGATTGAATGTCATCCACATAACCATTTCAAACGTCTGTTTGGAAATGGGTTCAAAGGTTAAACCATACACAACCACATATAGGCCAAACCATTACAGGAGTGGAAATTGCACAGTGGGTGAAATTCTTTTGCGTTGTTGTCAGTGGGATAGCATTCCCTGGCACTAATTTGCTAATGTTTCTTCTTTGTAACCAGATACAACTTTCTTCTTTTCATGTGACAGACTATGCATGATTTTGAATACCTCAAACTTCTGGGAAAAGGCACTTTTGGCAAAGTTATTTTAGTAAAGGAGAAGGCCACAGGACGCTATTACGCCATGAAGATCCTAAAAAAGGAGGTGATCGTAGCTAAAGTGAGTGGTATTTTGGTCTAAATACTTTGGGGCAATGAGCACCTAAAAGATTGCCCACATTGAGGATGCACAGTGATTCATTGGGTCTGTTTTTTTTTTTTTTGAAGGATGAAGTGGCGCACACACTCACTGAGAACAGAGTCCTCCAGAATTCAAAACACCCATTCTTGACGGTAAGGATTATTTGTACAAATTATTTAAGCCACACACAAGCTTCCATTCATCAATGTACATGCATACAGGAAATGGCAAATCCTGTCTTTTTGTTATCTATTTCATACTTAATGAAACAGGTAAAGTGTAACACTTGCAACGTTCATGAATATTCTTTTTCTTGTTCCCAAGGGGTTGAAATACTCGTTTCAGACACATGACCGGTTGTGCTTTGTGATGGAGTATGCAAATGGTGGTGAGGTAAGCCTATTTGAACCCCTAAATCACACCTACAGTGATGAGTTTCCATTATGTCATACCCTATGATTTAAGCCGCAATCTCCCCTACCTCTTTTAGCTTTTCTTTCATCTGTCGAGGGACAGGGTATTCTCAGAGGAACGAGCGCGGTTCTATGGTGCAGAAATAGTGTCAGCGTTGGACTACCTCCATTCTGAAAGGAACGTAGTCTATCGGGATCTAAAGGTAAAAAAGATATGGCTCAGTCTCCCCTCTTCAAACTTGTGTGTCGTTTCTCACTAGGCTAGATATAAATAGGTCTTCTTCCATCCTGAGCCATGCCAGTGTCCAGGACGTATTGATCTGCTTCCCCAGATCAGACTCCAGACCTCCCTGCAGCTGCAAATAAGACTCTGACTCAGCTGGACACAAATGAACACAATTTAGTGCTGTTAGCTTTAGTCTAATATTTAAACCATTAATTTGCCAGACGGATAAAAAGAGAAGAGGTTATATTCTTAGCTGTGCACATCTGTCGTCCTGTAACTTTCACTTTCAACAACTACAGCAGCCAGGTCAGCGCAGCTTGCTCCCCTATTTTCCCCACCCCCCTCACCTTGCTTTCCCTTGGGTTTATGAGGCAGGCTCTCTGCCTGCTAGGGTTCTCCAGAAAATGCCAGGGTAGCAGGATTGGAGGATGTGCTGACTCTGACCAGGCAATGCTAGCCACGTGTGAGCTACAGCTGCCAGGTGACTTAAAGTGAGGAGACACTGAGAGAACTGGTCTGCAAGGCCCTAACATGTTCTTTGTCTATAAAACATTGCTCAACGATAGGAGATTTTTTCATTTACGTTTAACATATAGTTTTGCTATATATTATTTTCTCCTTATGGGCTTTGCACTTCTATCTTGCTATTAATAACTCTAATTTATTTTCATCTTTTAGCTGGAAAACCTCATGCTGGACAAGGACGGCCACATAAAGATCACAGATTTTGGCTTGTGCAAGGAGGGCATCAAAGATGGTGCAACAATGAAAACGTTCTGTGGGACACCAGAATACCTAGCCCCTGAGGTAAACTTCTGACAGCAGATTTATGTTGATGAATAAATGCTATTTTTTTCCTATTATATTCCATTTATTACTATTTTAATTTAAAATAATACTTTATTGATCTCACAATGGATACATTTGCTCAATACAACAGCTTTAAAGAACACACAGGGGGTGCAAATAGTTAGGAAATGTGCCATAAAAGAAGATAAATTTGCAAACAGGTAATGATAATAATAGAATATATTTTATGCGCAAACTCTAAAGAAGCAAGAAAAGATATCTAGTAAGTGGGAAATCAAACCGAATATAACAATTTTAAGTATAGCAAACAAAATATGAAAGTTGGAAGTGTGGAGAAGTATATTATAGATGTTTACAGTCAGGTGGTTGAGATTGATAAAAGTGACATTGATTGCAGGTATTGTAAACACTAAAATAAAGGTTATTACATAGTATAATATTCTTTTTCTTTGTTTATATTGTAGGTTTTAAATGTACCCTTACAATGACTAATATGTGTTATAAATGGTTCATATCTTACTTCTGTTGGAGCGTAACAATCTAAAAAAAACTCCATGTGGCATGTAAACATCTGTGAATGAGAAGCATGTGGAAGAGAATGCAGCTGTTTCAGGATGCTTTTGTAATCTCCAGCTGGAGTCTGATTTACTGGTTGCTGTTTGACCAGGGCAGGGCGGCCTGCTCTCATATTTGCTGTAAAGGGAGGGGTGTGACTCTGTTGCGTGCAGGTATGACAAGTGTCAGAGAGAAGCCGTGTAACATGAGATCGTATTGTGGGCCAGTGTGTGTGAGTGGATACAAGTGTTTTCTGTTGCCCCTTGCCTCTCACCATAAAAATGTTTTCCGGAAGATGGGGTCTGTGTTGACACGGTTGTTGTTCAGTTTTTTTTAGCCTCCATTTGGAATTTTCTGTTTATTGAAGAAGGAGGGGTCCCTGCTTTACAACACTTCATGAAACGTGAGCTTCCTGCAACGGAAAACCCATGTTTGCTGCAGCTGTGCGTTACTGCGGGCTGTTTGCGCGACATGCTCTGGAACAGGTGTAAGAATCACAAATCTTGGAGAAAAGAATAATAAACCATAGCCTAAACTTTAATCAGTTTTAAAACTCTGTAACGCTATGTATGCTGATGTGTATATCTATTCACAGCGGTAAAACCTATATTTTCTAAGTAATGTTTAAAATTCTTGAGAGTCTACCTGTCTGGTTTCGACCTGTGCTCTCCACCACAAAACAGCACAGTCTGACAACCCTGGCCTTAGCAGCAGAGAGCAGGGAGACATCAGGGGGCATTTCCATGGCAACAGGGTCGCTGGCAAGCGTCTCTATGGAGTGCAGCCCAGGCAGTGTTACAGGTTGTTCTGCAGTAAACAATGACCTTGTTGTGTGTGCTGCAGAGGAATGCTGTAACGTCTGGGAATATTCCACCCAGCGCAGGAATAAGAGGGAGGGAGGTAGAATTTGAAAACCCCACCATTTACCCTGTGGAGCATTGGGACAGATTCATGTTGTCACTTTAAGTATTTACAAGCACAAAAATTGGAAGAGGGAATTGGCTGTTGGGAAATACATTTAGAGACACAGGTGGATATAGGTTTATAATTGTTTTTGAAACTGATCTGACATTATAATCTTTATAATCTCTAAAGTTTGTTAGAAACCAAAGTGCAGTGCATAGATGTTAGCTATAGAGCAGCAGAAAGTGTCTGTGCCTCTTGCTCTCTCCTCCCCCTGTGTGCACTCCTTAGGGGCAGTGTAACAGTATTAGTTTGAGGCTGGGGCCCGAGCAGGCAGTCCTGGTTACGTATATGAGGGATGAGCTTGGCTCCTGTGCTCCTGGCAGCTTCACAGCTGTGCTGCTCTTCTACTTATATGGGGCAGCTGCAGGCCCAGCTGTCGCACGGTGTGAATCACACGACAGCAGTGCTGGAAATAGAGACGGCCCAGTAATCCTAGCCCCAAACGGGCTTCACGTTACTCCCCCTGCCCTCTGAGTCCTCCTTGATGCTCACCACTCACCGCCACAGCAGGCAGCGTACCCACAGACTTGTGTGCACTCTTACGCATGCTAAAGGTTTTGTTCCTTTTACGGACACAAGACCCTCTCCTTTGGCCTGTGAACTTTTGTCCATATCTAATTCATTGAATCTACTCATGTCTTTATTCTTAGCTTTGAATTGCCTGTTATGATTCTGTGTGAGGTTTAAGAGAACAAACTGTACTTCTTGTCTTGATTTCACCTTCAACATCCGCCTGGCGATGTAGAATCCAGTACATGTCCCGGGAGAGCCTAGAACAACTCTGCTCAGCAGCACATTAGTCATGCAACAGGTTCTACTATTCAGCAAGCACAACATCCAGAGTTGGTCTAATTTAGAACTGAACGGACCAGATCCTACACAAGTGAATAGATTTTCAGGATCTATGTAGGCATACCTGTTGTTCAGTTGTTGGTAACATCCAAAAATGTGTAGCCTAATATTTGTTTTATCAAGCCATGTCTCTGCTGGTTGATTTGTGTATATACATGTGTGTTTGGCTGTAAGATGATTAAATATGCAGAGCTCCAAGAGAAACACTATCCACGCTCCTAATGTGAGTTGTGAGTCAGTGTTGGCTAATGCTGGACCAAAGCAGAAACTAGGAAAGGAAAGTGCAGGTGATTATGGTAAATGATGTTGAAGCTACCGTTTTCATAGATGTGAATAGTGTCAGAAGGAGGACAGGTGGATTAACCACAGTTCTGTTCTGTGTGGTAGTTGCATTTAGGCACTGACCCATCTCAGGAAGAGATTAAATCTGTGTCTGAGTCTCAGAACTTCCAAACTTGCTATGATATACCTTTAACCAGTGACTACACTTTCAGGTGCTGGAAGACAATGATTATGGTCGAGCTGTCGACTGGTGGGGCCTGGGAGTTGTAATGTACGAGATGATGTGTGGAAGACTTCCTTTCTACAACCAAGACCATGAGAAGCTGTTTGAGCTCATTCTCATGGAGGACATCCGCTTCCCTCGAACTCTGGGCCCTGAGGCACGATCTCTGCTCTCAGGGCTTCTCAAGAAAGACCCCATGCAGAGGTCAGCCACCTTCTACCACTCTTTCAGTTCATTGTATTAATATTTGATTCTGTCAAGTGATCATGCCTATCAGTGTGCTAATACTAGTCTTTCCTGCTATTAATACAGGTTAGGCGGGGGACCCGAAGACGCTAAAGAAATTATGCAACACAAATTCTTTGCTGGAATTGAATGGCAAGATGTATATGAAAAAAAGGTCAGTGTCAAGATTGTTTGTAATCAGCTTCAGATGTGGTCCCTTTGTGCCAATAGCAGAGTCTATTGACCTTATTGTTCTAAAGACCACCTGGCATATACTGTATCAAGATCAAATCAACTGAAAAGAGTCCAAATTTTGCCACGTACTACAGTTTGAAAACCACTGGCCTGGTGGTAAGGCGAGTGCTCATGTACGCTGAAATTTCTTAGCTCAAGCTTTTTTGTGGGCATGACGTGAGACCCAGCTCCAAAGGTTTGTTGAATGTCTCTCCCTGCTTTTCACCCTGTGCTGTCCTGTCTAATAAGGTTTATGGAGTAAAACCTAACAAACAAAATCTGAATATTTGCTTTCCTCCTGAACAAAGTTTCGCCCTCATGAGTGATGGCCCTGATGTGTTGATAAGTGTGTGTCTTCCCAACAGCTGGTCCCACCATTTAAGCCCCAAGTTACCTCGGAGACAGATACACGATATTTCGACGAGGAGTTTACTGCGCAGACCATCACAATTACCCCACCAGGACAAGGTAGTTTCCAACAATACAGATTTATAATAAAATATTTACAGTGTTTTAGAGGCACATGTAATGGACATATTGAATACAACTTTCATTCTATGATGATTGAAATATCTTAGTTGTTGGGCCTTATTTTCACACATCAAACGCATGCTTGAAAGGAACAAAAACTTGGGAGCTCTCTTTGGAAGAGTCTGCCCTCTTCTGGAATACTAGCGCCACTAAAACATCTTGTGTTGATTATTATTAATAGTAGGATAGCATTTTTACAATTCTCAACATTTAAATAATGTGCTATTAGCATTGACACAAGGCTAATTGATTTACTTAGGTAAAGAACATGTTTTATTAATAGTTTAATTTGTTTACTCCACTATTTCCAGATGACTGTATGGAACCCTTTGATGACCGAAGACCACATTTCCCTCATTTCTCTTACTCCGCCAGTGGGACGGCTTGAACCACCTCTTACATTCCTTTGGTCCCGCCCTCCCTTCTGACTGCACTCTCAAAAGACTGGGACCACAGGCCTGTCCTGTCATCATTGTCTGCAGAAGCCGTCGTTGGATGTTAACGTTCCAGTGTGCATGTTGCCTTTCACAGGAAGGAGGAAATGTGAGACATAACAAAGATAAAAGGCTCTGAAGACTGAGCACAAAGGCCTAACACTATCTTCCATTCCCGATTGTTATGCTGTATATTGAGCTGGTACCCTACAGTCTAAGGAATGGGAAATTGTCCATTAGAAATTTAAAAGTAAGGAGTATCGAATTGGTAAAGTCATGCATTTCAAATCAGTGGGCTAATTGTGGAATAAAAATGTGACAGTGTTTATTAAGTGGGTGGCAATTCCATTCAGTCTTCATGACGTCTAAAGTGAATGTATCATATCAAAAATAAAGTAATTGATTCTGCATACTTTCCCTGCTGTAGAAATGGCTGATTCTCCTAAAACTGAAACCTCACCTTCTAGAGTGGTTTTGAAATTCCCCTGCAGTCACAAAACTTAGACCAGTCTCTTGCACATTTCAAACCAATCGGTGTGCTATAAAGTCAGAAGTGATGAGAGCAAAAAGAGAATGTTTGGTCATGACGTATCATTAAAGGCTGCAGTTGTAACTACATGTCTGAAAGGTCCCTAAAAGGTTTCTTGATTTCTCTTGAAAGTGCTTACGTTTCTTGATGCCTTCTCCCTCAGTGCTGCCTGTGAACAGAACCCAGCGGAGTGTTTTCTGTATCACAAACCTCTGTCCTCTGGGATGTTCTTCCTTCTACAGCATTGGGGGTTTTCACCCAGTGCATTTACTGCTGCCTCAGTGAGGTCACTTTAAACACACTTGGAGAGGAACACATTGCAAACTGTCTTTTCGCATGACGAGAAACAAAGAAGCATCTTTGATTTGCTCTGTAAGGACTTCAGGTCCCCTTGTCAGCTTTTGTGTTATTTATGAGACCAGCATCAACTAAATGACGTTTACTGTGCCAATGATATGCACTTTACTGCCCCATGATTGTATTCGGACTTTTTTTTAATGTAACGGTTGATAAAGACTAAATTAGTTTGTTTTTTAATGTCAATTTTATGTTGTGGATCTAATTAAAGGAAGAAAATGCTTTTTAAATGATTCCCCTTTTTATGTTAGCTAAGGCTACACCAAGGCTCTTGGGAACTGAAACTAATATTTTTGTGTATCAAGAGGTTTTCAAAACCCTTCAGTGTTTTAAAGATGAAAGATAATCAAAATTGTGCATCATCATATTATTGAATGTAATGGTTTTATGTCGTTTTACTTTTGTTTGCAAGATGTTTTACCTGATTGTTACTTATTCCTATGCACATCTTTGCTGTCTCCTTCTGAAAATAGGGAAATTCATTTTATACTTTTTTGTTATTCCCACGTTTTGTACCTTCCCCATCAAATCCCAGAGTATGAGGACACCAGCTTTAGAAAACAAATAATATAAACTTTGTACTCTGTTTCTTTCATACAAATAAAATGTCTTAACAATGTTTGTGTTTTCTTCAATGCCATCTTGGATTTTGGCTCTGCATGTACAGTATGTCTGGGTCTTGCCCTGTGTTCAGTCGCTCTATCTGGTCTATGTGTGGCATACAGCTGGTGGAGACCGTGGTGATGCTCCCTCGGGCCTGGGGGCAGATGGTACACTCCGAAGCAGATGTTGACAGCCAGAGCTCAGTCTGTCTATGACCAGCTGCAGCGCACAGGCCTGCAGTGAGACGGAGCCGTGCCCCTGTGTGACACTCACCTCACTATCACTCACCTGACGCACTGTGCCCGGGGGGGGGGGTCACTGGCCTGTGCTGGTCTGCAGAGTTGAAGTGTAGGATCCTAAAAAAAGCTCTCTTTGTATCACAGATGGCCACATGACAATCGTCCCCTTAGAATTATGGCTCTATCTATATTTATGTTTTAAGTTTTGACCATTCATAGAACAAAATGGAAATGGGTAATAGGTGTTTGCTAAATAAAATACAATAAAACTCTAAAATTACATTGTGTTCAAAATGGGTCCAGAAACAATAATATGTGAATAACCCAATTTCAACAAAAATTTCAGATAGAACCTATGGGGATTAAATGATCACTATAGACTAAGTTGATGAAACTAGCTACTCTATTTCAGGCAGAGCAGGTGCCAATACAGCTCTTTGGGAGATAGAGTTTTTGAAAGTAAATTTCAAAAATAGAATTGACAAATGCTTTCTCTGATGGTGATAGCAACCTGAGAAAATAAAGAGTTATATGAGAAAATAATTAGTTCATATGTGCTGACTGAGAAGCCACTGAACTTTGTGACTGTTTTTGTTTCATGTGGAAAGGCCCAGGAATTGGAGAAATTGGTAATAAACAAACTAAAAATCTGCATTTTTGACAGTTACCATAGTTATCAGCACAGAAATGTCAGGCGCCCTCCACCTAGCTCAGTTTTAAACTATAGGCTCTTTAGAATGTTGTGATGTCATGTGAATGCACCAGTGGTGGAAGAAGTACTCAATATTTATACTTCAGTAAAAGTGCAGATACAGGACCAAGGATTTACATAAGTAAAAGTATCAGATTAAACTTTCCACTCCAAAAAGTGAAAAGTAAAAGTATCTATTAAGAGTTTAATGTGCAGGATTTTTTTTAATCCTTTGAATCAAATCAGGTCTAAAAGAGTAAACCACTAGCTCAGGTCTAAAGCAGGACTAAACACATGGTCTCTAAACCTGATCTCAGAATCAGAATAGAGTTTATTGTCATTGTCAATGAAGGCTTCACAGACTAGGAATTTTCTTTGGTGTACTCGTGCAACATGAAACATAAAATATAGATAAAAATAAGATAAATTATAAACTATGGAAAAAATAAAATAAGGGATATAACTATAAGGCATGCACAAAAATAGAATAAGATTAAAAAAAAAAAAAAAAGTATAAGTAGACTAGCTATAATTTGTATTTTTTACTTGTACTTTTTTACCTTGTTACTTTCCACCACTGGAACGCATCCTATAATTCAACTATCTAGGTTAGGAGATTTTTGTTAGAGACCGGTTTCACCTGTTGAGCCCCTTGCCGGGCCCTTGCTCCCAATTTCCACTCTGGGGCCAAATATTAGAACAGCATTAAAGCGGTAAATAAGGTGTGGGTAAATAAGCATCTTGTGAAGTAAAATGGGCTAGAATGTAAAGATGCGTTATAACATAGGCATATAAACGCACTATTATTTGTATTATGTGCAATGTGCACAAATGGGCTATGTAGGAATGGAAGGTGAAACAAAAAATAGACCAATAGCGCCATCTCCTGGTGTATGCTTAGAAAAAGTTATGAGCAACCTGTTTGGCGGTGTTGCTTTATGGATACTGAAATGGACAGCCAAGAACATAACACAGTTAAATATACATGCACAAACTTATCATAAATCAAAACAATTTAATAAATGACACTGGTGTGACCTATGTGGTAGACGTTAGTGCGTGTTTTCCGCATATTAGACGGCAGCCTGACAGAGTGAGACCTCTTCGCTTTTTCCGCCTCTCTGCTCAAACCCGTACTGCAGTGTTGATGGGACTAGTCAGGCAGCGTACGTCAGCCGTGGGCAGGAGAGTTTCGCCCGATTGACATTCCCACAGGAAGAGGAGAGGGTGTGATGAGCCTTTACCTGCGCCCTGCTACCTGCTGCTCTTACGTGTCGGACGTCGAATTGCACTTGTTTCAGGACGGCAACGCTGGCTTTACTCGGGAGCAAAACGGAGGAGACATTCAAGGTATGTCGCTGTCGGTGCTGGTGGCAGTCTACGCGATGAAAAGCTTGTTTCGGTGGAGCTGCTACAGAGGCGCACAGTTGTTAGCCAAATAGCCCCGCTCCCTGTCACCAACGCGTCAGCTGCTCCTCTGTGTTTAATATATGCCTAATATAACACCATTGGTGAAACAAAATATTACATCTAGTGTTGATACATATTTGTGGCATTATGCCATAATAATCCTGGATCGAGGTGGATTCTGTCGATATGAGTGACAGCATGTATCAAGGTTATACTGAAGTCAATTGTAAAAGCTGTGTGTAGCAGGTTTCCCAGCATGCCCCACACTATCCTACACTGACTTTTCACTATTATTTCCCCCTTTTATAGCCTATTCTTTGTCTTTTTATATTCTAATCCTGTCATTGTCACTCATGAACACTATAACTCTATTCATTCACTTGTTTCTCAATGCTGAATGACTCACTAATGCTTTGATTGCACTACTATTTAAGAGCAAACATTGACTGATCAGTAATCTTCAGAAGATAATCTGCACTGAAGTTTAACTTTTGAAAACAACTGTTCAGACACTGGTTGATTGTCACTGAAGCATTTATTGTTGTCTTTTGGCAGAATGATGAGAAGGTCCTGACCCGAGGCTCCAAGATGAGTGTGACCTCATGGTTTCTGAAGAGCAGCGCGGGCACACGCCACCGCCTGCCCCGGGAGATGATCTTTGTGGGCCGGGATGATTGTGAGCTGATGCTGCAGGTAGAAACTCACTATAGCGTTTACACAGCAAACAGCAGCAGTGTGCCACACATGAATCCCAACCTCTCTTCGCTACATTGTGTGAATCTATGCCGAGCACAGCCAGGCATGCTCTGTGTGTGTGTGTGTGTGTGTGTGTGTGTGTGTGTAATTGTGTAACCTGTCTAACGCTCCTCCATTCAGTGTTGCCTGGACACTCTTTTAAACAATGACTTTAACACGACTAAAGCATTCCTGTGTCTGTAACATCTGTAACATGCTACAAATTCCACAGCATCTGTGCAAGTCCTCTTTAATGAAAGAAGAACACTGATGTTGTTTATTCTTCTGAGGAAGTTATGAGGAGAAAAAAATGCTCCCAACCACAGCGGGTAAATTGGAGAGCTTCCCATATCCAAATTTAGCTGTCTAAGAGACCTCAGACTGAAACTCACTCACAAATTATGCAGCTTGTTTCTGTGTAAGTGTAAGTTTTATGTCATACATCATAACTCAACACAAACATTTTGTGAGCAAAGAGTCATGACAAAATATAAAATGCATGCAATTCAAACTTGCCTTGTATTAGACTTGTTTGCTTCTGTCTATGGCTACAGTCTTGAGTCTTCACTGAGCAACTGCCCTTTCTTAAAATGCTACTTCGCAAATTGCAACAATAATTTGTCCCCCTCTCTGACCATTTGTCTTTCTGCCTAGTAGCTTGACCAGGCAACGGTTGCACGCATTGTTGACAGCCCGCTTTAATCTTTGTTATGCTTTCTGATCAAGAGGCCCCACAGCCCCTAATGAGCAGGAAATTGGGAGCGGGACCAGCTCATAGTGAATCACATGCTTTGTTAGTGGTCAACACCAAAGTGGCCTTCGCAGGGGAAGACAATTCCTCTGTATTAACACTTTTTGTATCTCTTTGCAGTCTCGCAGTGTGGACAAACAGCATGCTGTGATCAACTATGATACGAACACCGATGAACACATGGTTAAGGACCTTGGCAGCTTGAATGGGGTTAGTCCATTCCCTTCATTGTTGCATACCTGACCAAACAAAAACATAAAGCATTCTATAAAGGGATCCAAATAAGTTCTCGCCATCAGAAACATGACTAATCTCAAGATGATTATCTTTTTCCATTCATTGCCTTTTAGTTGTACTGCTGTGCTGTCACTTCAGTGCACTTTGAGCAGTGGGAGCAACTGCTCTTTGTTTCAGAAGCGACTAGGTTACATGTACTGTGGTTACTGCCGCCAAACTAATCAGCAAAACGGCATGGATTCACCACTGAAATCTGACTTCTCCAATTATCTTTGTTTAGTCTTCAATAATCGACTGTTATCTATGTTTACCAATAATCCTGTAACAACCGTTTATCTACTTTATCCACTAAAATGAATTGAAATAGAAGAATATACTGAAAAAGGTTCTGTATGTCAGACTGGTACATTTTTGTTAGTAGATATGCACTCAACAAATGGTTAGAACTAAATATATTACATAACATTGTAATCTTGTAAATCTAATGGATTAACTATAGACTGGAAAAAAGCCAAATGCAAAGCACCTTACACTTTCAACTGTCCTTTTGGGTGAATGCCAATAGGTACTTCTAAACCTGTCACCTAGTAGAGCTGTGCAGTAATGTCAAATGAAAACAAATACTACATTACTATATCTGCATCTTTCGCTTTTTCTTTTTTGCAGACATTTGTGAATGACCTGAGGATCCCCGACCAAACCTACATCACACTCAAACTCTCAGATGTGATACGCTTTGGTTATGATATCCTTTTCCTTCATGGTTGGTTGTCATTTGCATAACTTTTACTAGATCCAGCTCAGCTTTGTGGTCAGTCAGACTCGGAAGTGATTGGTATAATAGTTTAACTTTTTTCCCCCCATTTAGTGAGTGGTGCTTGCCTGCTCTGGTATGTTAATCCCCCTGTAGTTTTCAGTCAGGGGTTTTAGATTATGTACCATAGCAAACTGAAAAGCTGTCGCACCCTTTGACCCCCAGCGTAGCAATCCATGGTGATTCTATGTTTACATAACGGGGGAAAGCTGTTTGCAGGTTGCTAATATTTTGAAATAGAACAACAGTAGATGGGTATTTACCACAGCTAGCATAACTTATCCTCAACCTTGTCAGCAAATTTTACATTCAACCCTCACTTGGTTTTAATTACCTAATACAAGTTTTGCAATGTATTATCATATTCATAAAGTGACTAAATTCATAAATATTCATCCTTGACTCATCCTGCACATGTCCATGTGTACATCTTGGAGAAAAGCCAACACAAAGTGCCCGAAGAAGCTCTGAAAGTAAGTCGATGTAATGAGTGCACTCTCTTAGTGAATGGATATCATTTTCCGCTAACAAGGAGCTGCATCCTCACAGTTTCCATGCAAAGAGTTTGCTCACATTCTGCTTCCTGTCTGTCTGTCTGTCTGTCTCAAGCATGAGAAATACACCAGCCAATTACAGATGAGTATTAAAGCTCTGGAGGCCAAGGCGAAGGAAAAGCAGCTCCACAGCCCTGACAAGAGCAAGGAGTTTGTCTCTAAAGTCAAGCACCAGGACAGGGCTGAGAGAAAGGCCCACTCGTTTACAGGTAAATGTCTTGTCTGGTTATTAATCTAGGCTAGCCTTACCGCGCAGAACCTATATTGTGTGTTTTGTGTCTCTATAACAGAGATGAAGTCATTGTTTGCACAGGCTCTAGTGAACCCTGTGTCTTGGAATAGATTTGAATACCAGGCCCTGCCACTACAGGAAAAGGAAGTTTTGTGTCCACATGTGCAGCTTGACTTTGTCTTTTCAATCCCCGGATCAGATGACTACCTCTTTATTAGGAGCTCCCCTGGTGTGCGATTAGACAGCACATGTGAGTTGAAGAGCTAATGAAAAGGATCTTCACATGTCTATGTTGTTGGCAGTTTGAGCGTACCAACGTGAGTCAGAGCTTCCCAGAGACACTACAGGAGTTGAGGTCATTGGTATCTTATCAGTGAAGGCCACGCCTGGTCACCTAGAAGTCACGGTGCCCCCAATCCAATCAGCGTTGAGCTATTTTCAAAACACAATTCAAAAACTGGCACCTATGCTCTTTTTTTTTTCCATGCGTTTGCCACCAAAAAGTCTACAAAAATAAATCTCACAATGATTGTCTTGTTTGAAGTTTACCATTTCCCTGTGTTTGACCAATACAGTAGAGAAATTGTAAATTCAAGAAAAGATTTTGTGAATGAAGTTCTTTCATGCTGGCAAAATGCAACCCAGCTGTTGTTGATTTTAGAATGCCTTGCTCTTTCTGTGCCATCATCTCTCTGTGGAAAACTACTAAATGCTCCTAAATCATGAGGATTGTGTTCCCTCCACAGCTTCTACTGTAGTACGTTTAAACTTTTAGCCTGTTCCCTGCAGCTATACAACTGGCCACTGTAACCTCTTTGTTGCTTGCTCACTCGGGCTGAAAGAGGCCACGTGACATCGCCTTGCCTTGAGTTTTCTGTAGCGTGCAGTGTGCCAAAGTGATAAATAAACGTCTGTCTCACTAGGACCGCCACGACTCGCTGATAAGAGCAGGATTTCATCAAACCAAGCATAAAGCTGTGGTTCAATCCAGGGGGAAAGGAGATTTTTCACATGCTAATTATAACTGTATGAAATGTGTGAAATGAGAATGGAAATCTTTTGTGTTTTAGATGCCAGGTTGTTTTGCTGTTCATCATGTATGTCCTGGTGCATATTTATTCAGTTTCCCCTCTGTCTGCTTGTTTTCCCATGAAGCCGCGCAGGATGTGAGTGTGTCCATTCTCACAGCTGTCTGCTCTGCTGTGAAGGACATTTGAACTTTGCCCATTTGAACGAGCCTAGACTCGTACTGTGTGACTGTCGTTTGTATTTGCAGGCTCAGTGGAGAGGTAGGGTAATGCGGCAGGAAGTGTAACATGCTCCTTGGATGCTGTCAGTGTTGTTTTGTTTTTGCGACCGGGGCAACAGAGATCCTGCAGAAGTCTAGCGTCCAGATTATGTGCTTAATTTGGCATAAAATTCCTCTTAAGCAAGGGCATTTGATAGATTAGCGTACAGTATATTGTTTTGGAGTGGAATTTGGGTAAAGATCATGATTATCCTTTTAGTCTTTTTCTTTAAAGATTAGGATTAGCTTCATCTTGTCTCTCACACACAAGACGGATTATGTTTGGGTGGCTTTCATGGTCTCTTTGGTATCAGTCTGACCCCATTTCCTTTCTTTTCAAAATTCTCAAGGGAATGTGGGAATTTAGACAGCCACTTTTGCTGTAACGTTATATCACTGGCATTGTGCAATATTCGGTTTCTGCAACTACTTGGGAGTCGCACAATCTACTTACATAAATGGAATGCCTAATAAATACACAAGGATTTGTCAGTTCACTTCACTTTCTCGTTGGTTATGCATTTCCTCCTCACGCAGTATTTGTCATACTTAATTGTGTTTATTTGTTTGTGTTTATGCTTGTGTTTGTCGACTTTTTTATTAGCTACCACAGACTCGCCCATATCCAAGCCTACGCCACTGTACGGTCAGCCGTCCTGGTGGGGGGAGGATGATGACCCAGGGAATAAAATGTCGAGCAGAGGGGCGAAACAGCCGGGACTGGGCCCACCAGGTACAAGCACATCTTTTTGTTATTTTATAGTTTTTTATCTAGTTCTGGATAAAGTACTTTTTGCACTCCTTTGTATGGCATTAGAACTTTCTTAAGCTGGACGGTGTTAGTCCAGGGGCAGGTCTCTGGCTGCCAGTTGATGACAGTCAGCCAGAGTACACCATGCCAGGCTATTGGGTAGTGCATGTGTGCCTTGTGATGGATTAGCACCCACTAATCTGCAGGACGGGGACGGCATGAGGCCTCATGTTGCCCGGACTGAAACGGATTATTCCTGATCAACTACCTTCCTTTGGACTCTGATCCTTAACTCACATTTGGTTACATTTAATTGCAGTTTAAAGCTTGTTGATAAAGTACAGGGCTTTTTACCAGTAGCAGAAAAGGATGATGTTACATTAGAGTAGTTTACATTTAGAATAGTTGATTGACAGAAATATTTATAACTGTGAATTCAGGATTTTTCTGTTGTACATGCTCATCACATGGTTGAACATAAATCCATCAATCAAACTTTGTTATGGAAAAGAAGAAAGCGTCATGGTACAATAGAAACACTCCCTTATGCTCTGACAACTAACCCTGACACATAGACGCCCTGTGCGCGAATAGATCCATGGTAGGAATACACTGAATAAAAAGAGAAAATTGACTAACATTGGTTGTTCTTCCCACAGACTCAGCCAAAGATCCCTCCAGATACGAGGTCAATGGTTCCCTGTCAGACAGTCAGGCCAAGTCCATTTTTTCTTATCGCCGAGAGCCCAGCTACTTTGAAATCCCGACAAAAGAGCTCCACCAGCGTCTTGCCAAGAAACCTGAGACTCAGGTGCACGAAATCCCCACAAAGGACGTCCCCGATCTGCCTGACAGCGTCTTGTCCACTCCAACTCCACCTGTGGTGCAGAGCCACGCTTCTTTCACCATTGAATTTGATGATTGCACACCGGGTAAAATGAAGATCAAGGACCACATCACAAAGTTCTCATGCCGCCAGCAGAAAAAGCTCCCCCACACAGACACCGCTGCCACACCGACTGAGGTGATGTCAGCAGAGAGTAAAGTAGTGGATTGGCTGGTTCAAAGCAATGCCAGCATGGTGAGACGGAGGTCGCAAGCTGAAGATCTGTACAGCACTACCAGTGATCCATCAATGCAGAAAACTAGACACTGTAAGTCACCTTAAGGCTTATCCGTTTTTTTAGGTTCTCTCCTGTCACCTTACGGCTTAGACTGTGAAAATTAACAAAGCTGTCTAACTTTTCAATTTTTTTTCTCAGCAAACTGGGAAGACGGCACTCAAAGTGATTCTGGTGTTCCTGGAACCAATGGAAGTGATTTTCTGACATCAGATGTACAGTCTACTCGTCATCAGAGCCACTCCCCGCCTGAACGCTATGCATCTCCTGAATCAGAGGAGCCTACTTCTCCAGAGCTTCACTCTTTTCATGGTCCTGATACGTCTGAGGCTAAAAAGGCCTATGTTATAGAATTTGTTGATGAGAGTCAAAGAAAGAAGCGTTCTCAGTCCTTTACCAATAGCACCTCGCCACCTCAAGTTCCTGGACTCAGACCTGAGATGGAAAAGTTCAGGAGAAGCCCCAGCCCCACAGGGGAGAGGACTCCTCCTACCCAACGCTACACAGTGCCTTTGAAGGGCTGTGAGTCTCCTGGTCCTCAGAGGGCGGGCTCACTGAGGAGGGAGAAGACAGAGGAGCGCATCAGCACCAGCTTCTCCTCTCGCTCCACATCCTCCGTCTCCTCGCGGTCTTTCAGCAGCGTGGGGCGTAAATCTAAACTGGCCCGCGATTTCACCGCTGAGTTTCTGAAACCATCGAAGCAGAGTGTTCCTTCAGAGAGGAAGACACACAGCCCTCCAAATGTTAAAGCTGCTTTACCCGTTCAGAACACGCACAGCACTCCACCGCCGATCACTACCAACCACCCGCAGACCTCCTCTCCCATCCACCACCCTGTGCCCCTCAACAGCACAGTGACGTCACTGCCACACGACAGCTCTGATGTCAAAACCCCTCACTGCAGCAGACACGAGGAGGAGGACAGTCTGAGCGACGCAGGTACTTACACTATAGAGGCCGACGTCCAGGACAAGGAGCTGGAGGAGGCCCGCAGCAACATCGATCAGGCAAGTGCACGTCACACACTCATTCATACTCAGTCTTCATCATCCTCATCATAACTCACAGCACCGATGTTTGCAGCACCAGCTCGCCGGTAGTCCCCCACCCATTGACTCACGATGCTCTGTTCCCAGCAGGTGTTTGGGGTGCAAACCAGCCAGAGTGAAGTAGAGGCGTCAACCACAGATAGGCCTGTTATTGTTAATGACAGTGAGCAGCATAGGCAGAGTAGCAGTGGGCAGGTGAGGAGCAGGGACCTAGTGTGGTGAAGGTAAACTAACGAAATCACAGGGCAAAGTCGATGGATACAGTTACGAGTGGGTTTAACATGAGTGAAGTGTTTGGTGAAAGTATGGTTCATTTAACTGGGATTATTTTGATTTTAACATGTTTTAAAGATTCCTAAACCTACTACTCCTACCACAGTGGGTTCAGAAAGTTATTGCTCTTATTATTTTATATCTGATACTGAAAAATTGTTCTGATTTTAGATAAGAATCAAGCTACCACATTCTGAAACGACTAATTAAAAGAAGATCTGAAAACTTTCTGAATCCAATTTCATTGCCATCCCTCCTACTAACATTTTGCTTAACACTGGTTATTTTGGTATTCAGCTAATAAATATACAAATGTACCTGCAAATCCTAATTCATTGTCCTATTCTCCTGCAGATACAGCCCGCTAAGTGGATGTCTCGTTGGGCCAGTTTGGCAGACAGCTATGCAGAATGTGATCCCTCGTCCAACATTTTGGACACTTCCCAGATGGACCTGTCTGATGCAGGTACGTTATTATACTGGAAAAGCATATAAATTGTCATGTTACGGTATGTGTGAGTTGATATAAAATGCCTTCTCTCTTTAGTGCGTGGACCAAACCGATACAAAGCCACATTGAGCCAAAGCCGGGACAGTGCAGACACTAGTGTTTCCAGAACGTCCACCTATCAGGCTTCAACAAGAAATAAGACTGACATTCAAACCCCCAGCATTCATGTTCATTATGACATGCAGTCAACATTTGATATGGAGAAGAGTGGCCTTGTTCCTCCGAGAACTCCCAGTCCTCTGAGATTATCAGTACAAGATGATGTCGAGCCCGATAGTTTAAGTGATGCCAGTAATTCAGGAGAGGGTTCTATCATTGAGCAGAGGAGGAAACCACTGCCGGGCTCAGAAGAGAAGAAAAGAGATCTGTCCACACTTCAGCCCAAGTCCACATCATTTTACATCGGATCAGAGGAGAATGCCACGCAGCCAGAAAGCACAGGGAAAACGGAGAAGAAACACAGTGGGAAACACTTCTCGACAGCCACTCTGACAAAGCAAAGAGCAGGACAAGAGTCTGGGAAAGTTCGTCCCAGTGTTTCAGCGCCCATCTTAGGCTATGGTGCTGAGGCTGAGCCCACAGACAGTGCAGGGGCCACTCTGGTCAGGCAGGAGAGCTTCACTAAGGACAGGCCTAGCAACGACCGGCTGCCCAATATCTCCAGTCCAGAGTCGGTACAAGGCTCTGGCTCACAAGACACTCACTCTTATCTGAAACAGACTGAGGATGTTCTGGCAGCTCTAGAGGCCAAACTCCAGGCTGCACACACAGCACCATCTCCAGTGATGGACTCTGCAGAGTCTGATGTGGACACATCTAGCACTGTGAGCCAGCAAAGTAACAAGACCAAACCAAACCAGGTCAGTAAAAAACCCTCCAATCCTTTTCACAGGGAGAGGTCATCTGCCAGTATCACCAGTCAGGACTCTAATGCCCAGTCGTCTGCGTCAGAGAAGCAGAGAAACCTGAAGACTGACACCTTCAGGAAACCAGCTGGACTGAGGCGCAGTGTTGGAAAACACGGCTCCACAGACTTTAGTGATGACGTTCAGAGCTCCAGTCGGCCCTATTCTGACCAGGAGTCAAGCCACCCTCAGGTCAGCAGGAAATACACTGCGCCCCTGCAGAAGGAGGAGAGCAAGCCCACCAAAGCGTCCCAGGCTCTGAGTCGTGCCAACAGCCTGTCTGCTCCTAGACCTACCAGGGCATCCATGCTCAGACGGGCTCGCCTGGGAGAGTCGGACAATGAGAGTGCAGAGACGGAGAAGTTGTCCCAGGACACAGTAAAACAACCTCAGGAACCTAAAAAGCTCTCCAGATGGGACATGCTGGCAATGCCCCGGAAACGCACTAGTTCTTTTAACACTCCAAGTGACAATGAAGCATCGTCTGGCCCCCAGTGGGCGGGACGGAGTGCAGGGGCCAACCGAAATGCAGACATTGGAACCAACTCTGGTCGCAGATCGTCCATCCCGGGAAACAAGCCGGTAGAGAGGCCACAGAAGGCACCCCTGAACAAGGCTCCCATCACTCGAGTGCGTCCCAGCAGTGCCAAGTATACGAGCAGTACAGCAAGTGAGTACTGGATACTACTGCTTTGCTAAAAGCACCATTTATTACTTAATAAAAAGTTAAAAAAGTAATTATTAACTTTGTTTAATATTAGTAACAATGCTTGAAGATGCCTCACATTTTTCTAAACTTAACGGGACATGGGGTAGCAATAAGTGGGAAAGTCTCCCCTGTCATGGACCCCTTTACTAACTTTCAATAATCACACTAACATTACATCAGTGTCTATTCTTACCACTATATGTGTCTCAATTTTTTTATTTGTTGTGGGAAATGGGGTTGGGGTTGGAGATTACAATGTTGTGGAAGTCATTTATTCAATTCTTGATTTGTAATGATATGAAATATATACAGTATATAAGCCATGTAAATATTGCATTTGCATATATTGTTGTAGACTTCCGCAGCAGGTGCTCTCTTAGGGCTGAAAGAATTGCTATAACTATACCTTATAGGGGTGTAACAGTACACTGAAATCATATTTTGGTTCAGTTCAGTATGAAAATAAATAAAAGCGACCCATTTGGGTGACATTTTAAATAAATTCCAATGTTAACAGCTAAAGAAAAACTTGAAAATTTGCAGCTCTAGTTCAACATGAAGAACACTGGGGAAGAAAGGCGATGATATGCAGCCCACGCTCCAGTCTGAATATCTTCTGTGCCTGAAACAGATCTAACTAATCATAAACTGTCAATCTGTTAAGTTGCATGGTTTTTGAAAAGTTGCTATAACGCACTGATGAAGTGGAGAGAATGGGAGAGAAGTCTTTCTGTCTTTAACCCCCTTGACCGCCGCTGCACATGCATTTGACAAAACTATGCAACACTCAATAGCGTTTGTGTTAAAACTCACCGAAACCTAGTGCTTAAAATCATGCTAATGATAAATTAACATTATTTAATTAAACAAACCGAAATAGTTCAATTAATAGATCCACGTGAACCGTTACACCCCTAATAATCTGGTAATATTCTTCATGGCTTTATTCTTTCATGGTGCCTTTTTCTCCCCTTTTCCTTCTTCAACACATTGCTAAGGCTCGAGGAGGCGGCAGAAAGGCTCAGACTATGCTTCTACCTCAGATGAGGAGTATGACTCCAACCAGAGCACTCCTAAACCCAAACGCTCCCAACCCTCCTCAGCTTCCCACAGCCCCCGCCGCCAGCCCCGACCCCAGCCTGTGGTCGCACTACGCCCCGTGTCCCGGGGCAGAGACTCTGAGGACGAGAACCATGAGGGAGAGGCCTTCCACAGCTGGTCATCCCACAGCGCAGAGATTGCACGGTACTAAGAAATGCAGGATAAAGCTTTTTATTATGGCGTTTAACCTTTTCAACAACTTTCTAACTTGGTGCTTTGGCAGGTTAAGTGAAGACTTGGCTAAAGACCTTGCCATTTTGGCCCGAGAGATCCATGATGTGGCGGGGGATGGAGATGTCCCAGATCCCGGCGCAGCGAGCAGTGCACCAGTGTCTACTCTGATCACACATGAACAGGTTATTATTGTACCCAGTGACACCAACCATTATTAAAACTCACTATTTGAACCTTCACTTGACCAACTGCTTATGTTGCAGCTCAATCAACATACTCCTGAGACTGAAATAAACTACCAAAGAGGTCTCTCAGCTTCTATAGGTGCAACCGAACCAGTCCATAAATCAGGCCACCAGCAGAGCACTGGACAACTGGATCAGCACAAAGAACAGGTGAGGACATGAGTTTTCTGTAATCGTCATTCAGACATTTTGATACATTCTTCTTTGCCACTAAGATCCAAACGAACAGCCAGTTGGACCCTGTGTCTCAGATCATTGGCTCCATCAGAGACAACACAGAAGAGCTTAGTGAAAAAATAAAGTAAGTACTATAAATAATTAATATATCGTAAGCTTTTTATAACGTGTCAAGGACCTTACAAATATTTTATGTTGTTCATACAGGGTCCTATTTCAAGACAAAATGGAAATCTGGGAGGAAATTGAAGCCAGTATTCATGCTGGTGATAATGCACCACTTTTCAAAACCTCTAACAAGGTTGGCCTTGGCTATATAACTTATTATTATTATCAACTATTTTGATCTTCTTTAAAGCTGTGTTGCTTAATATTGAACATTTGTTTACAGGAAATTGCATCAATTTTAATAGAGCTCAGAAGAGTTCAACTGCAACTTGAAGGTAGGTCACTGTTTACCCTCTAACAAGGTGCTTTAGTTTCTGTCATTTCACCTAAACTATTCTTATTCCAGTTATGAACTCGGTTATCAAGCCCAGTGACCAGCTCGAGGTCAGAACAGCCGGCGTGTCTTCTTCTGGAGTTCGTCCATCCAGAGTTGTGTCCTCACAGGAGTGGAGAACAGCACCCCCTGTTTCCCGACGAGGAGGGGGCCCCAGACCAGGGGACAGAGCCAGAAGAGCTGCTGTGGCCTCTGATGGCAGGGAGGGCTACTTAGTCTGATGTATGACTCTAAACACACACGCCAAACATAGAGGAGTAATTTTAGGAAGAAGTGAGAGGACCCAGAAGTGTAGCCTTCCTTTGATTACACATTTAAAAACTACAGTGTGCTCAGTGGTGCTCTAGTCAGTCAACACTAAAGTGGAGCAGGACAGTAATTCTGTTCCACTCACCCCCAAAGGTCGTTATTGGCTACTGGTGTTGTGTTTGCCAACAGTGACAATCAAATTGCTGTAATTTAAAGCTAACCTTTCAGATTATTTTCCCAGAGCGATTTCAAGTAAATTGTCTTGTGGGACAGATATATTCAGAAAGTTCTTTTTCATGAATGCAGTAGAGAATGTAGAGGAGGTTGGAGTCTAATGTAACTAATGAGTATTGGGAGATACAAGTGCCAGACCAGACACTTTTCCATTAGTTTTTTCCCACTTTGTTTCGTCATGTATGTTATCTGTATAGTGGTGGTGTTCTGACGATGAACACCAAGGAATTTGTTGAAAGTCTCTCAGGAATGTGTGGGCTGAATAGAAGGCGGGGCTTAGGTCAATCACTTGTCAACTCTAAAGTCTACTGACAGTGGACAGACCTATGTTTTCTGTTATTTATGTATTTATAAAGTAGTCTCACGCGGCTTATTTACAGCATTGTTATAAAGATTGTTGCTCGTGTGTTTTTTACAAAGCACAACTAGCTATATTTAATTTTGCCCAAGACAATCAGAACTTGATGACTGACTGGTCAATGTGTTTATGTAGAGCCATACTCTAGAGCAGGCATAAGCAACCATGATCTCACAATCACATGTGGCTCTTTAAAGCCTCTGGTAAAGCTCTATTGATTACTAAAATATTAGGCTACATCTGAGCCTGAATGAAGGCGATGACAAATGATTTGTTCAAATTTTACAGGGAAAGACCATGCAGATCCCTCTGTATTTGCTAATAGAAGTTATACATGTATATCTGCTGCAATCTTTCAATTATACGGTACTTTTAATTCATTGACTTATCATTATTTTATCAATTCAAAACTATGTTTGCAGATAAATTCTCTTTCGGATGTTTACAAGTTCCATTTTATGTGTAGTGGCTCGTTTGAAGTCGACGGTTGCAGACCCCTGCTCTAGAGTTATGGGGATTCTATGATGGGAATCTCTAGTGATATTACCGGTGACTTTGTTCTATTCATAATAATTTATTAGTCTGTATAATTATTATTCAGTTAGTTTGTGACCAGCTGTTTTACATCTACATATGTCTAAATGTTTGTGTTACCTCTTGATTTATTCTTTTGCACTATTCGCGTACCACAGGGCCACCTCAGCATCACTTTGTGGCCAACTTGAGTGTACCCGTACTTTTTTCCTCTTTCCAGTTCTGAATGTAATTTTATTAGAAATGGGAAGTTTCTGCAAGTGCTCCAAAGGTGCTGTGTTCCTTCACCAGCCATGTCCAGTAGCTGTTTACAGACAAAACACTGAATGTTAGTCTTTTTGACTTCTAAAAAATAATTTGCTGCTATTTATCTGCAATGGGTTTGTTTCAGCCCTCGGATTTCCTCCATCAAGTGTCAAATACATGGCTTTTTTTTTTTTCTCTCCGTTTCTTTTATGTAGAAATTGTAAGCTTGTGTTAATGTTTAATTATTTGTAATTTGTCAGTAATTTTTTCTTTTCATAATAAAATGTATCATCCACAGAGTTGGTTTAGTTCTTTACGATCAAAACTAGTTTTATTTTAATCTAAACCAGAAATGAAAGCGAAAACAGGAACTCCACTCCAGGGCACTATGAGCAACCACAACACAACTCACTTTCAGATGGGACACCAGCAAAGCTTCAAGCCCAAACACACTATGTAAGTTCCTTTTAACTATCACTCTCAATACATCATAACCTTTAGCTATGTGTATTCTTTTTAGATGTAGATGATTAAGGGGAGACACTACAGGCAGTGGTCCTTTTTCAGATTTTGGGCCAGTTTACATATAAGCTTTCATCTAGAAACTAATACATTTTCAAATCTTGATAGGAAAGTTTTTGATTATTGGACTGATTCAGTGTTTATTCATAGATTTATGTGGGAAATTATAACTTCAAGGGCCATTTTCTCAAACTCCTGCATCAACATCTCCACTTTAGTAGCTTCTACAGACTCCAAACTTTCCCGTTTGAGCTCGGCAATATTTTGAAGGGTTGTTCAGAGGGATTTTTCAATAATTTAATTCCTAGGCTGATTTATTGAGTTTTGAACCCAAGAATTAGATGAAATTTGAATTTTTACAGATTTATTAACTAATAAATACTCAATATATATAACAAATCTATCAAAAATAAAATCATAATCCTGGCTTTATTTCTTATTTTTTTAGATTTCATCGCCAGAGATATTGGCAATTTTGATGCATAAAATGCCTTCCAATCCATTTTTAAAAAAAAATCATATTCATGTCTGTAATCCACATCAAAAGTTTCACATTGAAATCCTCTATTCACTTGCAGTGTCTCGCCTCAAGAGAAAATGTCTTCTTCAAAGTATGACAATGCAAATGAAAATAAAGCCTCTGAAAAGGTTGGTTACTTAAAGTGCACTGTGGCACGTTTACTGATTTCTCATTAAGTTTTTTTTTTTTAGAAATCGACCAGCTACGTCTTCTTGGCTATAGTTTTGGTGTGCCTTACTATTCTGGGCACAGTACTTGCCATTGCTGTTTTGGAGAGACCATCTACTTCTAAAGAAAAGGAGTCATGTACAAATGATTCTACTTTTGACAGTTGCAGGTAAACTAAACCTTGTATTAAATGTCATGTAAATCTCTGCTTTTAAGAGAACTTCCTCTTATTTATTTTTTTCTTTCTCTCTCTTCTGCAAAATACTCTTGTTACTAATTTTATACATCCTCACTAGCATGGTCCTTGTGGAGAGTATACCTCTGCACATGGCCTATAATGAGAATGCCACTTTTGGGGTCCCGCTGGAAGAGGCATGGAAAGGTCTCATCGCCCTGGCAACACAACAGCTGGATGTGGTGTCCTTTTACTGGACTCTGACTGACCGGGATATCAGTGTGAACTCTTCTTCAGCAATCCCTGTGAGTCTTCATCAGTTAAAATGAAAATTGTGGGTTCAAAATGTTTATTGCTTAGCCTTATTCCCATTCCAAGCTACACTGATCTCTATGTGGGAATAGAGATGTAAACACCTTCTAAAAAATGAATTGTGACAAAAAAATGGTATCAGGCTTGAACATAATAACATCTGCCCACTGGTTACTTCATGTTAATAATATGTTTGATTGATAATGTCACGTCTGGCCTTGGTAGGGAAGAGACGTTCTGGCTGCTCTTGAAGCTCTGCCCGCAAGAAACATTTCAGTCCGGTTATTGACGAGTAAACCGTCTGTGGTTACGAACTCCACCGATTTGAGGGATCTTCAACAAAAAGGTCTGTGTGTGCCTAATGATGAATGTGTAATTATTCTCTTGTAAAATCCATGTTCTCCTTTCTGTAGGGGTTGAAGTGAGGGAGGTTGACTTTGGACGCCTTACAGATGGTGTCCTTCACAGCAAGTTCTGGATTGTTGACAGAAAACACGTCTTCATTGGGAGCCCCAACATGGACTGGAGGGCTCTGACACAGGTAAAATAGGCTATTCTATTCTATTTTCTTTGTATTTACGACATTGTAGGGCAGAGGTGCACAAAGGGGTCTGCAGGCAAAAGTTGTCCCTTCATGGGATTTATTTTGGAGTGTTGAGATTTGATAAAGATATGTATTGCCATGAATATAGTGTGTCAAGCACCATTGATTTATTCATCGATTCAATGATCATGACTCTTTTTGCATATGATTTGTTTACATGCAAAATATTGCTGACCAGCTTTGGCCCACTGAAGGAAAAAGTTTTGGCATTTCTATTATAGAATTTGAGTCAGATGTAGGGAATGAGTTGATATAACTCTAATGACTATTCACGGTTTTATGACCAAGCAGAAAATCCATAAATTTGGATTTAAAAAAATAGAAAACAAGATGCATTTTGACCTGCAATGTCGATGAACATGAAAAAAGACTGCCTCAAAATGGAATACTTTTTATCATCAAAATAAACCTTATGTTTTTTTTTTAAGGTGAAAGAACTAGGAGTGGCTGTCCACAACTGCTCAAGTCTAGCCATAGACCTGGAGAAGATTTTCACCTCTTACTGGGATATGGGACTACCAAACAGCACACTGCCTGACCCTTGGCCCTCAAAGTATGACACAAATATTACCAAATTGCAGCCCCTGCTGGTGAACAAAGATAATGTGTCCAGTCAGATATTCATTGCAGTAAGTAGTCCCTGAAGTTCCAATTTCCACAGAATTGAAAAAGACCAGTTCCCAAGTTTCTGTTCTGCTTTTATGAAGGGTTCTCCGCCTGCATTCTGTCCACTATCCAGGACCCAAGACTTAGACGCTATTTTGTCCATTATCGCTCAGGCTCAGCATTATGTTGATGTGGCTGTTATGGAGTACATCCCAATGATTCGTTTTGACAAGCCCCAAAAGTAAACTCATCAACTACTTTTTTGTACATTGTTTTTCTTTGAAACTGCTGCTAACATCTACGTTTGTATCAATAGATACTGGCCAGTCCTTGATGATGCCATTAAAGCGGCAGCTTTTGAGAGAAACATCACATTCCGGATGCTAATCAGTTGTGGGAGAGACTCTCCTCGAGACATGCTGCCCTACCTTCAGTCTCTAGCGGCTCTTGACAGTCGTTCAGCACATATTAGCATTAAAATAGTAAGATACAATCATAACCAAGCGAATATATTTAAGCAAAAATAACAATACAAGTTAATCCATCCTTAACTTAATTTGCAGAAGTTGTTCATTGTGCCTGTTGGAAACCAGAGTGACATACCATATACAAGAGTAAACCACAACAAATACATGGTGACTGATAAAGTGGCCTATATTGGTGAGTCTTTCAAAGTGGTTTCATGTGCAGAAGTCAATAATTAATGGAAACCCTTGTGTTTTTCTGTAGGCACGTCCAACTGGTTAGGGGACTACTTTACAACCACAGGTGGAGTTGGCCTAGTGATTTCCCAGCATGCTCCTCACACGGTGTGGGAGAAGGCCCTTCAGAGCCAGCTTAAGGCTGTCTTTGAAAGAGACTGGAAATCAGATTTTGCAGTTTACCTCAATGAACTTGGTCATCATCCTGACTGTGCTCTTGCAACTTAGAACCAATCTTTGTTTTGTTGTTGTTTTTGGTCTTTCATCTTTTTTTGAAAAACAAAATACTTTGTTTATTGATGTTAATAATCAGTCAATTGTAGTTTGCGTTCATGTATCATCACAACATTCTAAAGAGCCTATAGTTTAAAGGGGAGCTGAAAATTCTCTGGTGGGTAACTACTGTCAAAATGCAGATAATTTCTAGTCTTAATTTATTGTTAAATTCTCTGTAATTCCTGGGCCAATCTACATGAAACCAAAAACTGTCACAAAGTGCAGTGTCTTGTCTGTCAGGTGATTTTCTTATAAAGGTGTCCTAAAGTGGTGATGATATTCAAAAACATGTACATAATGGCCAGAAGAATGGACTTTCAGCCTTAATAATATGGCAGGTTTGTGAAGCTAACATTTGCAAATTTTCTTTCAAAAACTGTTTCTCTAGAATTCTGTGATGTTAAAGCAACCCACGGACAGTTTTTAGAATTTGTCCTAATTTTTGGTGAATTGAGTAAATATTGAAAAGAAACTGCATTGGTTCACTCTCGGTACATGTTCATTGCTTCCCCCAAACATATCATCTAATAATTACATATGTCTGAAACAAAATGTTTATTTCAATATTTAAACATTTATCTCATTAACCTTTGAAAAGATTTCTTCTTAGTCAGAATAACTTTCCCCTAGGTATATCTAACCTTTGATTGCCTGTTTCTTGTGTAATACGTCTTTGTTTCACTGAAATTATGCTGTCATGTTTTTTAGCTATGCTTTTGTAGTTTACTGGAGGTTACCACTTGTTAAGCCCCTTGAGGGTTTTGGGTAACCTCCTGCACACTTTTTAAGTCCATTGTTTATGTTGTATTTTTTTTTTTTGATACGTGTGAACAAATAAAAAAATTAAAAAAACACACCGAGTCCTCCTGGGCAGTAGGTGGCGCTATGGTATTATTGCAGTCCATCAGCGCTCAGGGCGGAGCTCCACTTGTAGTACGTGTGCTTCATATGCTCATGAGTTAGCTTGCTGTATTTGAGCTAACGCTTCATCGCTGTTTAAATCATGGTGCTCCTAGAAAATGACGCGGTAAGAGCACTTACATTGAATTATTTGTTAACATATATTCCAAAAATACAAAGTTCACTGAGGCTGTAGATGTATTTTTAGTGTGAGCCCTTCATAGGCTAGTCACTAGCAGGCTAGCTTAGGATTACTCTTAATTATTGCTGGAGAGATTCTTTTCTCCATTTTATGGCAGATTTTTAATTGCATTATTTAGTGATTTTGATTGTAATCTGCTTAAAGTAATCTTTACTTCTCGTATAGCTAATCCAATTATTAATATAGTGTCTTAGAACACATATGTTGTTATATTGCCATTGTCATCGTCCCAAAATCTTCCCATCTTGTCTTTGTAGGTCATAAAAAGTTTCGACAACGGTAATAATGTTGTCACTTTGTACAGTTTCTTACAGAGCTCACACGCCTGTTTCAGAAATGTAGATCATCTGGTAGTGTTGTAATCACACTTAAGAAATGTAAGTACACTGTGGTTAACACCATCTTTGAAGTAATATATTAAACCAACATTTTGCAGGAAATAAATTTGATTTCTTTTTCCAGATGATGGTAGGACGAAACCTCTTCCCAGAAAAGGCCATTCAGAATCATTTGAACCTGCAGACAACAAATGTCTCATCAGAGCGTCAGATGGAAAGAAGAAAATTAGCACAGTGGTGAGTTTCATGCTGCTCTAAACCTCTAGGTTTCTTTGTGCTGCGTGATACTGATCGACCTCTGCTTCCAGGTCAGCACCAAAGAAGTAATCAAGTTTCAGATGGTAGGTTTCACTGCATGGAATCTTTGGTTGAGATCAGTCCGACTTCCTGACGATCTTTCTGTATTTCAAAAAGTTTCGACTTTAATTTGAAATTAGTGACTGAGTGATGACTGTCTCCTTCCAGGCCTACTCTAACCTGCTTAGAGCTCACATGGATGGACTTAAGAAGAAAGATAAGAAGAGTAAAAGCAAGAAGACAAAAGCTACTCAATGAGCAATGGACTCTTGATAACCTTTGGGATTCCCGAGCTGGCGTGTACCTTCTGTCTGAGATATGGTCCAATGTTCGGGACTGGAAGTACACTCTTTTTCACCCTGTGGCTGCATGATTCATGTGTCGTCATGAACTCTACAGTGCCATCCGTTTTTGGAGCAGGTCTGAGGAAGCACATAATCTTCAAGCTATTTTTATCTTCTTACAGAACTGACAGAAACAACAAAGTCGGCTTTGTACAAAAAATTGCAGAGGATGACATGCCTTCTTTGGTATTTAATAGCCTATCTCCCTATTTATGTAACTTTACAGATGACTTGTCTTGAAAATTATTTGTATTTTATTTTTTAGAAGAAAATGTTATGAGGAAGGAATGAGGGCACAAATGATTTTTACTGAACGTTTTTATTTGGTCAATACAGATACACCACCAAGACATTTATTATTTTTGTAAGTTTAGATGCTTCTAAAGGCATTAGACGGCAAAATATAAAATAGCGAAGTGACCCCTTGTAGGTGTTTTCAGTTTAAATATTTATGTGAAGTCAGTTCCTTATCAAAAATAAAACAAAATATTTTTGGATTACCAAAAGGCATGTTTATGAGTACAGACAATACACTATTGTAAATAAATTGTACATTTTTGACTGCACAAGGCAGCAGAGGTTGATCATTACATGTAAAGTCTGGAGCTAGATTTATGTTCATAAAATAAAGAGCTCTGGCAGAGACCTGTTTTGATGTCCATTCTGGCAAGAAGTATACAATAAACAGTGATGTAGAAAACAAAGTAAATACAATATGAACACTTAAGTATTTAAGAGGCCTGGCGTCTCATAGTGCTGTACTTCTTTTTTCCGGTCTATTTTTTGGAGAGACTGCAAGCAGATGCTGTCTGTCACTTTCTTCCTGATATCCTTGCTTCATAAGGCCCGTGACATACTGGAACATGGTCTGAATCACACAAAATCACTATTGTAAATACAATGAGTGAATTTAATCATATGTGTAGCAAGATTTCCTGCATTATACTGTAAAAGAGTATACAGTGTGATATTTGGAGCATTATAGCCTATTAATGTGTCTTCTGTTACATTTTTCCATTTTCTCAAAGTCCCTTTAAAATTGTATACATGATTTATTCATTCTTTTCTCAGTGGTAGTTAGCTGCCAAATCTGTGCCCTTCGACCATCACCAATCGCCCACTCATACATTTTCAATAAGTGAAGTACCTTGCTCAAGGACACAACAGTACAGACTGGTCCGAGCTTGGATTGACTCACTTCCCTTTGAATCGGGAACTAATGGTCCCCCGAGAAACGCTTTGTGACCCAGGTCTGTGAAAGCGCTTAAAGGAGAAACTTCCCCGTACCTTCACTCTAGCCACAGCCTCTGCCCTCCCTGCGAGTAACTTCTTCCTCACATTGTGATCCCCTATTGGACTCATGGTTATGACATAATGGGATGCGACAGCTGTGGTCTGTTCATGTATGGTTCAGTGACATGTACATTTTCACATCTATCAAACCCGAGCAAACCTGGATACCATTTTGACATATTACACAAGAATATTAACTGATGCTAATGCTCATCAGGCCTCATTATTATTACAAATTACATACCTTCCAGGCTTCCTCCAACTCTGACGTCCACCTGTCCTTGAGAATAGGCTGCACTGCACAGATGAATTCAGCTCCCACATACTAGAGAAACCACATGATCTTTTAATAATGAGTCTTTGTTATTAGGACACTGAGTAGGTGTCCTTCTTTGACACTTCTACTCTCAAATTTAATAACAGAATTGCAGGGTCTTGCTGTGTCTGTAATACGTTTTAGTCCAAAGAAGAGCAGCATAAACAGACATTAGTATTACAGAGATGGGACACTTACGTTGAAATATTTGGGTGGTGCGTTGTAGTGAAAATGGCTTTTCCCCAATTCTATTGCCAAAGCCTCCAGTCGCTCCAGGTGGTCCAGTCTACCCACACTCTTCTCAATAAAAGACATGACTCTGAATGACAAATGAGACAGGATGAGCAGCCGGGGTTTATTGATCCAAGGTAATTGAGAAATAAAAAAAATGTCCCTGTAGAATTGGTTCTGATGTAAGATTACACTGTGGAACAAATGTGGTTGTGCAATAGACTTGGGTATTAGGCCATATAGCGTCCAAAATGATGAACTTTAAGAGCACAGGATGAGAAATGCCACCAGGTCTATACATAATGCAGATGTTTTGTATGCAATAGAAACACTATCGAAATATTCTAAAATACAGCCATCATCTTTTCTCAGCACAAACGAAACCCCAGGTGATGCTGTCATCACTGTTGCATGGAATAGTGACGGTTTTGAAAATGTATCCAGTCTACACGGCATCAGAGTTGCTCGAGTGCGTCTGCCCCTCTGCACCGGCTCCGCGTGGACATTTGTCCTCATGTCCTCGGGGGCGCCACTGAAGAGACATTTGGCCTTATCACTGTGGGCTCACGGCGGCTTGGCTGACATATTTTGTTCTGCTGTGCGTGCCGGTCTAACCTGTTGATCCTTTGGGTCCTCAGGCTGTAATTGGGTGTTTTGACCGTATGTTGTGAGCATGGGGTGTAGGTACAGCAGACTGGAGAGTGCTTGTTCATAATGCACTCACTGGGATAACACTGACATCCAGGGTTATTATGCTCTCGCATTTAGATAGCAGATGATGTACGACGCAATATGCTTTAATTCTCTGTAATCAAAACAAATGGGCCACTGCTTTGTGGAGAGCAGCTTTTTGGAGGCATTGTGCATGTTTCAGCTATGTGTGTCTTCTTTTTAGCTTTATTGGTGACTACAGTGACAGTGATGATGATCCCTAGAGTGATCAATGGCTGAATTTCACTTTTTTTTTTATATACCAGACTGCAGAATGGGAAGATTGTTTCCACAGCAACAGCTAATAGGGAATCGAGTAAACAAAACACACTGGATGTTGGAAAAAAATAAAAACTAGACTTGAGAGACAAGTGTTGAACAAAATAAATAGACATCAAATACATATCACATTTTTGAGAGATTTTAAATTACGACTAACTTATATTACCTTAGCCCGTGGGCTCGGAGTTCCCGGCTTGTCCTGAGTCTCTCTAGGTCCTGCACATCCCTGAAGAGGAAAAAGACATCCTTGCACTCGGGATGGGTCTCAAATAACCTGTTAGACAGAAGCATCCTTAGAATTGTGCCAATTGTATCATTCACAATTCCAGCACAGACTTTTGAGGCAAGATCTTGTTATAATAAATAATATATTGCACTTTACTAGCTGCTCAAAGAACTACATTATAGTTATTATTTATTCACTCAAAGATCGGTGGTGGCATCTGCTTTTGTGGGCATTTGTTTTAGAAGATGCTGAGAGGAATTCTCTTTAGTTTCTGCTGTCCTCAAATCCACCAAAAAGTCATGCACTTTTACAGTGTATTAATACTCTGGTCCTTCTGGTTGTTGAAGAAAAAATGAGAGTGTCTGCAAAGTGATGTTCTCTGCGGATTGCTTTGAAATCACTGACAAGGTCCAGATAATGCATCAGAAAGTGGTGTGAAAATTTGTGTAGAAAAAACAGCACATGGTGGCACAGAGAGTAGGCATGTAGGAACAAAGCTTGGCTATAGGTTCACTTAACATATTACATACTTTTTCTTCTGAATTTTGGTTTTAATATTTTTGGGATGTTTTTTTGTGGTGTTTTGTCGACTGGAAAGCACAGTTTTGCAAGTCCAAAGTTACCAAACTAATTTAAAAAAATCTAAACATGAACAAAGTGCTCCAAGAAAATTAATGTAGATGTTATCTGCTCAAAATCTAAATAACTACAAGTGTGTGACAGAAAGTGAAGAGAGGAGATATCAGAGACAAAAGCCCCTGTCCCGACTGGAGAGACCATCGTTCGCCCACTACACTTCTCTGTGGACTGAGTAAGACTGTTTTTGTGCGTTTGGTTAAAACAAATGATCTGGACAGGGCCCATTGGACCAGCTTTCCTACAACAGAGCAGGGTTATTTCAGAGGGAGATACCACACCACCTCACAGCACTTTTAGTCCTGCCTCGGGGAGAAAACTGCAGAGTCTCCATCAGTGACAGGCGCCCTCATGTGTGTTACTATTGTCTTGTTATTTATCACTGGAGTGAGAGTCACACAATTTTAATTATCTGCACATACTTTAAGGTGTAGTATAAAGATGACTGGATTGAATTGTTTGTAATTGTCTGTTATTTGTTTGATTTTTGCAACACGATAGAGAATATGTGGCCAAGCCCTGATGTATGAGAGTGGGGCGGGAGGAAGAGCTGGAGGTAGCAGAGCTGAAGATACTGAAGATTAGGACTTGTAAAATGTAAAACAACATAAAAGCATACAAAAAAACATGCTTAGTTGTGTTTAACCTCTTAAGACCGAGAGTCCCGGTTACTAACGTATGTGTTTTACGCAGCAAAATATTCCAAAATTGCAAATCAGTGACAGCTGATGTGGGATTATTCATTTCTGTTATTTGCTCCACCACAGGGAGGAAAAAGGCCTTTTTGTGGGAAAATGTGTGTATTTTTTTCAGGCGTAAATTCATTCAAACCCATGGCAACCTCATTTTATTGTCAAACAACATCATTTATTATTATTTCACTTCCATCGTCATCCCAAAGCTCTACCAAATGTGTGGACACCAAGATTAGCCATGTACACCTATGATGTAAAGAAATGATTTTTGGAGAAAAAGGCCTAGGGCTTAAGAGGTTAAGCTGCTTGTAACATTCTTTTCCTCCCTGTCATGTTGAATTATAAGTGGTATAAAGACCCATGTTCCCATTTATGTTTGATGAGCGTCTAGCTGCTGCATACGCAACCAGCTGTCTGGTGTTAGTGATATAATTATTCAATCACACAGTGGGCAGTGGCCTCAGGGCCGTGGGTGGCCCTGACCTACTACAGGCTTGTTTTTTTTCCAGACAGGCATGCTAAGGTCAAGCTCCAGCCCATGGAAAGATGGTTGGAATAATGTGACCATAAAGTATAGATTTTTAATAGCATTCAATAATTGACCCGACTCTGGATGCCACATTAGACCAGTGGCTCTAAACCTCATAAAATATTTGACCACCAGCAACACCAAGCCTAGATCAAGATTAAATCAGGTCTAAATTGGACTTGTATTCAGAAAACATCCAACTGAAATGCAATAGGCCTAACCTTCTAAACTAAAGCATCAATGAAATGATCTCTAATTACAATGATAAAGTCCAAAATTACAGATGACCCACCTGAAGAAGCCACCAGCAGAAAACTTAGGCACCACTGGCCTATCGGAGATGAGTGCCTAGTGGGGGTTATTATTATTAGATTATTTAAAATGTATCTCATGACTTTTAACCTGCAGCCATAAAGATGCAACCTAAGTGAAGATGAAGATATGAAGTGATCATGGGGGAGGAGGGGTGTCTCCTTCCAGCTAACAGTCATTCGCTCAAGGGTCCATGGAGGGGGCAGTGTGGAGGGGGGTGCTCGACGCGCACTTGCTGCCTGGAAAGGTCACATAATGCGTTACTGTCACGGCGGCTCCATGGACCTGAGGCTGGAGGAGCTGACCCCAGTAGGCTATAGCTCTGCACAATATGCTGATAAACAATTAGGCCCGTGTGTGTGTGCGCGCGCGCTTTTATTTCACGGCAAAACATTGGGTGCTTATTGCGCACATCATTTCAACCACGCAGGCACTTAAAATACGCTTAGCAGCCAGATTTCTGACCCTCAAAGATTCTGCTTTTAAATAGTCCAACTACACTCTACTCATGATTCTAATTTAGTAGCACCTGTCTGAGGTTCTTAGCTTTCATAAAGACACCTGTGCACCCCACAACCAGTCAAAAGTCTAACTACCAACATGTATCAAGACCAAAGAGCTGTCAAAAGACACCAGAGACAAAATTGTAGACCTTCGTAAAGCTGGAAAGGGCAACGGGGCAATTGCCAAGCAGCCTGGTGAAAAAAGGACAACTGTTGGAACAGACATATGCAAACATTATTGCCGAGAAAAATGTCAGCAATTCACCAAGATTACACAAATGTAACTAACCCGTAATGTCCTACCTTACAAACACAATAATCCCAACTTTGGCGATGTCATCCCGAATAACTTTCCAGGAGTCCTTGATCATCTGGATCTGTGCGTCGCTGAGATGCACGGAAGCATCATCTGTACTCCTCTCTCCAAAGTCAGATTTGGCCGCCAGACCCGATATAGCGCAACCCATATTCTCCATGGAAAACTATGAACAATGGTGTGTCTGAATTAATAAGAGCAAGTTTAAGTAACAGAGTGTGATACAATTGGCAATGTGGTTCGCATCTGGTGGATGTGCGCAGCTCCTCAAACGCGTCTCGGTCCCTCTCCGGAGAGTGTGGAGACTGTGGTAAAGCGCGACTGTCTCAGGCGGCACCGGGCTTCCGGTGAAGAGCAGGTCATACTGTAGCACTCTGATGAAGGGAAGCACGCGGTGACCGATTATTGATTTTGACTTTACTGATTAGCCTTGGTCTCCCCAAACAAACGCTATGCATCAAACGCATCTTCAGTGAATTTATGTAGGCACTTCCGGGGTTTCTTACTTTATAATTTCATATCACACATAAAATATCCAAAAATAACATATCTGTTCACACTTAAAAGTTAATTGCAAGAATACACAGAAAACACATTTTATTTAAAAATCATATATTTTCTGAAAATCAGAAGTAAAAAGTGGTCAGATAAGTATTTACACAGAGCTCGACTCTCCACAGATACGGTTTCATAAAAAAGCCATGGACTTATTTATGAATAAGCAGTGAGCCAATTATGCATGAGGAGTAAAATGGCAACATCAGGGAAAACACAGCTCCAGTGATGTTAATGTGCGTATGGAAGCAGGTTGTTAGTCGACAAACATTAAAACAAAGTCTCTTTGGGATCAGACATAGTTAACAGCTAACCATCCATCTGATGTGGCCCTTTGTCTTCCCCTGAAAGGCTTACACTGTGGTTCGGGTGGTGCTGCTATAGTGGTTATAGCAAACTGTTGATAATGGTTTGGAACCAAATAACAGGATCTTATCCTGCCATTGTAGCTTTAAATATTTACAGATTTACACAACTTTATACAGCACAGCTAGATATCCATATGTACAAAAATACTTTAAATAGTCCCTCAAGGGCAATATATTATTGCGAGTCCAAATTTACAATTCAACAGTGTTACAAAGAGTCCATCAATTTAAGATTTCTAAGAGCTTGTGCTTAAACTCTGAAACTTTTCTCGCAAACTTTTCACAATATTACATTCAGTGATTTTTCCTGAACCAAAGGCAGCCCTTGTGTCAGAGTCCAGGCCATCATGGAGGTGGCTCTCAGAGCTGTACTTGTCCATGTCTCTAGAGGCCAGACACAGCTGGCTGGTTGTGTGAAGGCCCCTCAGAGGATGCTGAAGGTTTTGAACCTCATGCAGGGGATGAGAGCCAAGCATGTGGTCCAGAGAATTCCACCTGCACAGCACAGAGCGGCCCTTCGGTGGGGGCCAGTCTTCAGGTCCACACCTGCCCCCCTGGTGCACGGGCACAGACTTTGACCTGGGACAGTCTGCAAGAGCTTTGTGGAGGTCAGAGGAGCTGCTGTACTTCAGTGAACTGTCTGTGCCTCTGCTCAGGGGGCTGCCGAAGGGCGTATGTACCTCTGTGCTGTTCTGGGACACTTTGGAGCAGTTGGCCTCAGCGTCCTGTGTGTATTTGGAGCGTAGTTCCTGTACATCAGGCCAGTGGAAGGTCTCTGACTGTGGGGTGTGTGGGGAGATGAGCGTGCTGTGAGAACTGACACCTGAGCTAGGAGTCTGCACAGGGCTTGGAGAACTCACTTCATGAATCACCGCTTGGGTGGGAACATTCAAAGCCAATCTCAGGTTAGGCTTCCCTGCAAAAAAAAAGAATAAAAACATGTTCAGAATATTTTTATAACCTATAATTATTCTTCTACGTTAATGGCAAACTCCACCTTTTTTTCTAAACGTTCTTTCTTCTTGGACAGCTGGCATGCTCCACAGGCCAGGCTGACTTCCTGTTTCTTGGCCTTTTTGCCACTTCATGGGTTTGTTATGTTTAATGCGTTGGCTGTACTGACGTGCCAAATGAAAAACTTTGTTTTTCATCTTCCCAATATCTTGGAGGATTTGGTCTTCTTCCATACTTGTCCGGAAACTGATAGCTTTAGGTAAATACTCTGGACTGAAATGACCCTTGTCCTGTTCAGAGTCAGGTTCAGTCTCTTCCACAGTAACTGCTGAAGAAGAGGGGTTAACTTTGGTGTCGTCTTCTGTAGTTTGACATTCAGCGTGGTTTTGCTCTGAACTCTCTAAACAGTAAGTCTGTGGTGCATGCAATAACAGATGGCTGGGCTGCTCTATTGTGTGCTGAGCTTCACCACTTTCTTCCTTTTCATCCATTTCTTCCCAAAGCTTGAGCATTTCTGATGAAGGTTTGAACACTTCATTATTCTCATTGGTTGACATTGCATCAGTCTCCTGAGGTGTTTCAGTGTTTTCATTCTGGTCCAAACCAGGAAGATCAAACACAGACCAAGAAGTGGGTCGGTTTCGGGAGAGTTCTTTCCTATGAAGTGGAGTAGCCTGCTCCAGTGGAGCACTATTGATCTGCCTACTCAGCTGTCTGACCAGCCCTGCTGGAATATAGGAGAGACTCTCCCTGCGCTTGATGCTGAAGTTAACATCAAGATGCTCAGCATGTTCATAGTATCTTCTAATTTTGTGGATGAGGAGTTTGTCCTGCTTCGAAAGAGTGGACCGATGCTCTTCTGGAATAAAATCATTCAGCTCAGGTTCATGGGAGGACAAGAGTGGCTCTGGAGAGCTACAAAACATTTGACCGTCCTTCTCCAGATCTAAGCAGAGGGATGAGCTCGTAAGAGGTTCATTGTCAGTCAAAGGTGAGGAACATGCAACTGAACTCAAGTCTTCTGAGATGAGACTGCTCTGTCTGGAAATGCTGTGAATATAGTGCTCTGACAGCACACTGGCCTGGTCCAACAGATGCTGACTGTGTGTTACCAACTCCGGCTCCTCTTCGGATATTTCTCCGTTAGTCAACGCACTTGTCTCCTCCACCTGAAAACTCGAAGAGTCACTTCCTGCTTCCTCTTCTTCTGCAGTTTCTTGGGAGGTGTTGTGGGGTTCTGGTGTGCTAGTGGGTACGGACTCCGGTGTGTGGCAGTAAGGCACTTCTGGATGATGGTTGACATTTGTGGGAGAGACACGGTCAAGAGAGCACAGCTCCTCCACAGTCACCTGAAACATCACAGGTAATATGTAAGTGTGCGGTGTCACAGTACATTAACATTGAAAATAATTCTCCTGCCCAGTGGTTCCCAACCTGGGGGAAGGGACTCCCTAGAGGAGGCAAACAATACTGCAGGGTGACCCTGAGCTATCCATTCACTGCATTTGATTGTGCAAATTATATTTTGAAAATTCAATACAAGATATAAAAAATAATGTGCAAATTCACTTAAAGTGATTGTTCATTTGTCCAAAGTATTCTCCTAACTGTAATTAAAGACAATCGCTGTATTCACTGAATAAATGTCACACATTAGATTACGGTACTTGTTTATCCACATTAGTTTTTGAATGTACCACCAGTAGCTTACTTTTCAGAAAACCTGCTTAAAAGAGACCAGCTACAAGCTGTAAGATGGAGAACAGCTTGACAAGATAACATGAATATCAGGCAAAACCAGCCTGTAATATAATAAAATAATCTGTGGGATGTCTGATTCCAGATTCCAGGGCTTTTATGTAAATGCCTTATTTATCACCTGTGTCATGTGTGAGTCTGTTCCATCCACATCTTCATCTTTGTCCCCCAGGCTCCGATTCTCTGTCTCTGGTGTATACTGTGCAGTGGGGACATCAGTGTTGTCATCACCCTGATAAAAAAAAAAAACAATCAACATCTCCAATTGATAAAAAGAGTGAATGCAAATAAGAACAAAAATGCTAGGGAAAAAAAAACACAAATGCAAAACACACCTAGTAGAAGAACACTTTATTTTACAAAAAAGTTGTATCATTTACTGTCCTAAAATGCAAAACATGCAATACTTAAAACCATAGTAAAAGGCCGGTTCACACAGGAAAAGCATGCAACAGTATCTGCTAAAAGCATTGCTAAAAATCAGACAATAACACAAATGAAAGCAAGCCAGGGGTTAGTAATGTTGTACAGTGAAGAGGGAGTGGGATGAGGACAGAGCAGAGGACAGAGGCTAAACAGCACAAACAGAGCTCAAATAGAAACCCAGAGATGTGAGAAACCCTCACCGTTGTGAAGTGAGTGGAAAGCAAAGCCCTGCTTCTAGATTGCCAGCAGGAGATGGCCGCCAGCACTGAGCTGGCAAAGTCGGCTACCTGGTCATCCCCCATCAGGCTCTCCTCTCCCTCCTCATCCTCCTCAGCCTCCTTGGCCTTGTCTGAATCCTTTATGGCATCAGTGTGAGAGGCCAGTCTCTCCTCACAATCAGGGGTACAGAGCAGGTCCCTTGAGGTAATAAAATCGTCCATGCTCAGCCTTTGAGCCAGAGGCTCATCTACAGTGGAGGCCAGTGTACTAACACTGGAGGCTGGCTGAAGGGAACGCCTGTCTCCCAGCAGGGCACCCTCACTGTCTGCGTGCTGCAGCAGGAAATCACAGACATGTGGCTTGTTATTCCAAGGCCAGAGTTGGAGCAACTTGACTACAGCAAAAGTGCAAATGGAATAGACATATAAAGCGGCTTTAGCCCAGAGTGAGATATGATTTTGTAATTCGGGAAAAGAAACAGCTCATTAATTTGTGAGGATTAGCCCCTTTCATTTAGAGATGAAGTTCTTTGGCAAATTGCTAATGTTTAAGTTTTTGAAAAGCATATCTCACTACTGCACAGAGCTAAAACGCTGTTGTGGCACTACAGAACAGCCTAAAAAGAACAGGATTACTAAATGTAGGTCCTACCTTCAGAACAGCTGCGTGATGTGGCAGACATGGGAAAAAAAGGAAACAATTATACAATACATTCATTTTATCTGATATGACAACATTTTCATCCTGTACAACTGCAGTGAGGACACCTCACCTATGTGTCCCCTAACACACAGGGAGAGATGGAGTTAGTCTGGACCAGACTTACGGGAGGCTGTGATTAGATAAATACTACAAATATCTGTCTCTCACTGGCTCAAACAGGATGCAATTAGCTGGGATGTGATGACCTATCCTCACTGAGATGGGAAGGCTGACATGAAAATTGCTCCTTCATTGCATTGGTCAAAGAATTGATTTGGTCTGGGAGCACAGAGAAGCAGACTAAAGAACACAGGTTGGCTCTGTTCAACCACAGGGGCAGTGCACCCATCTCATTACTGAACGAACCTCTGACCAGTGCAGAGCATATTTAGATTACTTCAATATGAGAGTGGCTGTCGAGTGGGACTTGGATTGAGTCTGTCTTTTGATCTGCTTCCCAGGTGTCTTTGAGGACAAACAAAGAAAGTGTAATGGGGACATGCAACATTCAACCACGGAAATAACACTGTAGGTACAAGCCCAATGAATAGCATTTACATCCTGGTCATTTTTACTCACCTTTTGCACTCCGAAAGATCTGTTTGGCTGGTTCTAAGAAAAAGAAATAACATGTAACAATCACATTTTTTTCAATACCAAAGTGAACAGGTAGTATTTATTGTTGAGTATATACCAGATCTTCGCCTTCCATTTCTTATAGTACTGTGGAGGTCTTCAGTCTGATTGTTTGATTTCTTAATTCTCTCAGGACTGTAGTGGTACTTGCCTGGATCTAGACAGTAACATGAGAAGTCATTACATATTACAAGAAAAATGACACTCTCTTGGTAAATTGAACAACCTCCCCTCGACTCCGCTCCCTCCCATTCGTTGATTTCAGATTTTTTTTGTTTTTTTTTATACTTACAGTTATTATCCAACATGGCTTCTTTGGCCTAGAACAACAGGCAAAGTGTGATTAATGACAAAAACATGTATAGAAGTTATACATTAAACGCCTGTATGGGTTTTGTTGTTTACCTTTAGTGGGACAATGGCGCTGTGATTTTCCAGTATGAGCCTCTTGATGTTATGTGACCAGAGACACTTTTCTTCAATAGACCGAGCCTGTGTATGAAAATGATTCAAGAAATGAAAAAATGCTGATGCTAAGACGTGTAAATTGTCAATGTAGGGCTGAACGATCAATCACAATCTAAACGAAATCGGAATTTTAATGGCTGCACTCGGCAAATCGCAAAGACAGCAATTATTCAGCCACTACGGTCTCCTTTACAACTGTTAACCCTGTAGTTTAGACTTCTATGAACATTTTCTCGAATCTGTTCTCGAAATCACTAATCAAATGGCTATCAAAAAAATTGTAATCAGGCATTTATTTTCCTTCAAAATCCCGCACCCCTCTTTAATGGAAAACCACATCTCCGTTTCTTCTCGGTCAGTCGCAGCAAGTAATTACCTCAAGAATTTCTGATACAACCAATCATTTACTTGGGGAACATACTGCGGTACTCAGCACTGAGCATGTGATACGCAATGACACGTACTTGTACTGTGTGGGGTTGCTTAGGATGCTTGAAGTGGATGACACTGAAGAGCAGAGGATCCTTGGCACCATCAAGCAGCATTAATGTGGAACACTGAAATGGGGAGAGAAGAGCAGGAACAGGATTGCATTACAGACATGGGTAGTGGGTCTACAGTTCAATCGCTATAATAACACACCGGGGCATTGTTCAGATAAATATTCTCAAAACGTACCGAGATGTGGGTCTTGTAGACATAATTTTCGCCCCTCTTCTTGGTGATAAGGAGCATCTTTTCAAACAGGAAGAGGGTGCGCGTGTTCTTGGCCCGCAGCACATGAAAAGTGCCCTCCAGCACCAGCTCTCCAAAGGTGGTCAGATCAGCACCCTTCCAGTTGATCAGGAGAGACTGGATCTCCTGCAGACAAGAGAGCACAGCTTCAGCATAAAAGTAATTAAAAAAAATACTTTTATGAGAGGATAAGACCACTGCTGTCGTCTTTAGTCTGTTGTTGTGAAACTATTATTTGAATAGTCGAAGTGCTTTACTTTAGGAGTGCTATAAAGAGCGATGTATGGACAGTTTGGCTCATATTTGTTTAGAGGTTTCTCTCAGCCAGTGTTCAAATTGATTTTTAATTAATTAAATAATTACAATTGTGGGTGAGTCACAGCAAAAAAGATTTTAGGGCACATTGACATTGAACATGTAATGAGGAATAATTGGGTTAGTGGTTAGGTTAACCCAAACTCAAATGACCTATACCAGATTTTTTGTTTACAAAAACAATGAAAGGTGGACTGAGTAAATTGTTAGTTGTGGTCATTCCTTACTTTAACACATTTCTAACCCAATTCTTCACAGTGATGAGTTTATAAGCATATTTCACAACTTGCAGGGTCACTTTTCAGGACCTCTTTAGCAGTAATGCTCACAAAAACTAGCCTGCAAGTTAAAGGCACTATACCTGATTTTTTAAATTACAAATAATGGAAGGAGCGAGTAAAAAATTGATAGTTGTGGTCCAAACTCATTCCTAACTTTCCTAACAAATTTCTAAACTTGTGTTTCTTCTTAGAAATTAGTTTATCAGCACATTTCACAGCTGGTGGGGTCATTTTTTTAGGGTCATAGTCACAGAAATGCAAGAAAACTAGCCTGCAAACTCATGAAATTGACAATAAATGCTACTAGGAAAAAAAAACAGGTATAATCCCTTTAATAAAATTGATAAAAATGCTTAATTGATATATATAACATAATATAATATAATATAATTAGTTGCACACAATTTTTCCACAAATGACTTATATCAATATACTGAAGGATGGAAAAAAAAAAATTGATGGACTGGTGCTGGGAGTTGGGAATGCTTATGAGCAGTCTGTGTCTGGCCCATGATTGTACCATTGGCCACATACAGTATGACAGACAAGTCACAATGCCATGACATGACAGTATGGGGCTGTAAAAGGTTACAGAAGTGCTCCATTCTTTCAATTTGAAAAGCATCGGAAATGATCAATTCTATAGGGTCAGCAGACCCCCCCGAGGAGCAAGGGTTTTTAGGAGACACATTTTGAAAAGAAAAGTGACTAAAGCCTATACGTTTTAGCACATGTCTCTATTGACAACTGACCTGCACTCTAACCGCATGCTCATGCTTCCTCTTCATATCATTGATGTACCAAGCCACTCCGGTCATGGTTTCTATGGCCTCCTGAATCACTTCATAACCCTCCTCATCTGAGTCAAAGTGCTTTACGATTTCCTAAAATATATAAGAAAAAGATGCATTAATAAGTCTCAAAACACCATCATTAATATTACAGTGGGTTCAGGAGACAGTCACACCCCTTATAGCTTTTTCCATTTTCCATTTTCAAAGTATAATTAAAGGATAATCAGTCATTGAAGATTTGTTATCAATATAAAACAACAGCCTGCCACATAATACAATCATTAAAACAGATCTGAAGGCGTTCTGAATCCACTCTACATTATAATCCATTAGACCGTGTACCTGAAGGAGCAGGTGATATTTGAGGATCCTCTGGACTGGCTTGAGAAGGTATGAGCCCAGGGGCAGGGAGCGTTTCAGAGTGGCCTGTCGATCCCTGAAGAACTTGGCCAAATTTTTACATCTCATACAATCTGTAAGCGCTGCCACCGAGCTGAACATCAACATAAACATTTACGTCAACAAACAATAAAATAATATAATTCGGCCACACGTCGGAAGTCAAAGTCCTTACTTTGGGTAGTTGTTGCAATATTGCGTGTATATTTCAAAAGATTCACTCTAAAAACAAACAAACAAACATTGGTTAAGTGATCAATCATGTTTTACCAATAGTAATGAGTAATAGTAAAATAGACCACTTTACCTTATCCACAAAACACTGGGCAACAGCCACAGGGTTCCTCTGACACATGTCTAATGACTGTAGAAGTTCACTGAAAAGAATAAAACACACTTTCTTCATGCATTTTGTTGGATGTTGATGTTGTATGTATGCTGTATTTTTCAGTGATGTGTGTGTAGTAGCCCAACACCACCACTAGAGGGAGGCATTTGTTTAATGTACATAAATGATTGAAGATTGAAAGAAAAATGTATAACCCCTATCACAGTATAATATAACATCAAGATTTGGTTTAATACTATTTGGACTTTTGTTCTGTTTATTTCTATTAATCACATTATAACCAGAAAGCATAGCATTGTGCTGAATGTGGGAGCTACTCACAGTTTTGTAACTTCCTCCAACATTAAAGCTGCCTCCTCTGTAGAAAGATTAATTTATTGCTAAAACCACTCACTTATATTAGTTTAACTCTAAATTGTATCCAAGGTTGTTTTTGAATGTAGTGTGTTATTTGTTTAATTGTGATTTATATATGGTGTCATTGAATGTACTTTGCGGCAGAACTATAACTTTTTAAATGTGCTTTTACATGAATTTGACCTTGACCAATCCTATACACACACAAAATTGAACCTATGCTGATTAGTCCACATTCCGATTCACAGATTGCATTGAACATAACTATGCAATCGTGCTATAGCGGTCAGGAAACAAATGAGCTGACATGTTCATAGTACAATACAGTATAGCTGCTTTAAAAGGTTTATCATGATGTCAATATTTGGTCATGCCACATGCCCTCCTAATGAACAATAGTGGAGATTGAGGGGTCGCGGTAACACAATATTCATCTGTGGTAAGGCTGGATAAATCAAAGGTGACTTTTAGGAGTCTTGAGAGAATAGAGAAAGCTAAAGGGAGCGGTAAATTATTGCACTATACACTACAGCTCAACTGTAAAGAAACATTTGCTTTATTTTTTACTGCAGCTAAACCAATGAGGTTGTAGCTGTGAAAGCAAAAAAAGGTAATGTGTGTTTTGGCAAGTGTTCAGCAAAGAGTAATGGCCGACATTAAACGTGAAGTGTGAGGGCCCACTAAGCCTTAAGTACAGTATTCTGTGTTTTTGACATTACGGTGATTCTACCTTTCAACATAAAAATCACTGCTTTCATCTTCGTGTACAACATATTCTGACAAAAGGCTTTACCTGTTAAATTCATAGATGTCTTCAATGTTTCCAAACAGGGCGCACACCTGCTCTGGTCGAATGGGAAGGTTGTTTGTATCGATAATGTGAGCCAGATAATCCTGGAAGAGAAAAGGTACATTTCATCTCATTACCGTGCGTATGTAAGCCAATATTTGCGAAGTTCCCATTTGGAGCGTGCGCTTGCCAGGACACAGTTCGCTCATTGTGTGTCTCTTAAACCAGTTATGATGCGCGGCCTGTTTTCACATGACATCGTTTTTCTGGAGTGAATCTGCACATGTGATCTACAGCTCCGTCCGACGCCGAGACAGAGCAGTATATCGGGTGTACCTTAAACATTTCATCTTTCATACGGGGAGGTTTTTTTGAGTGGTTCCTTTTAAGGATTTGTTCTGTAGTCAGACTGTCTGCATGCTGACCCAGACTGTAACGTCAGAGCCTGATCCCCCTCCTCCCAGGAACCGTCTACTCCCTAAAACTCAGGGGTATTGTACGCTGATAAAAATAGCTAAAGTAT